>CAJHZI010000517.1:2155000-2157500 GCA_905160935.1 Enchytraeus crypticus | reverse complement strand
ACGTTAAATCTTCACTGTATTGTATTGTGTTGTATTGCACTGTTATTTTAATTCAAACTTCATGCTGTTGTCTAACACGTTTACACATAACCCATTAAGATAATGTAAAAAAGACCATTACAATTGCAAAGAATTGCATTGCATAGCATTGTACTTTAAAGTACTACATGAAGCTGCACTATATTGTATAGCATTGTATTGTATTGCAATGTATGGCGTTGTATATTATTTTACTGCATTGCATTGCATTGTATTGTATTATATTGCATTGAATCGCATTGCATCGCATTGTATTTACTGTATTGCATTTCATAGCATGACATTGCATAGTATAGAGTACAACAAGCGACCACACGAGGAATTTTAAAAGCTAACATCGATAAAGCTGGCATTGATGTAGTCTGAACCGTCGACGCCTCTGATTGGCTGCAGATAAACCCTCGTAGACTCGTCTGTAAAACAACAACAACAACAGAATAACAACAACACAACAACAACAATAGGCAGCCTCGAGGTCCATGATAATATCGAGCACTGTGAATAGAAAAAGTAAAAAAGTAAACACGCAATATAGTGAAATGATCAACTATGCTGATATCTATCACTTTTTAATACCACATGTTTAAACCGTTATGCAATTTAGACCATTTTCCGTACAGACAGTCCAGTGAATGTCCGAGATTTTACTCTCAGCTCAGCGCGGCTGAGATTCGAACCCACGAGGGTTCAACTCAACTTTGAATCTGTCATTTAAAACTTCATGACGTTACCCGTACGCTATTATTCAAAGTTTAATTTAATTCCGTTGAGATGAGGCTGGAGCACTTTCAAAATGTTTGTCATAATGTAAATGTATTTAACATTGCAACTATATGTCAAACTCGTGTGAAACATTACAGTTTTTAAAAATTGGGCTTTATATCAAGCTCAGAAGCTTGAAGGGTTTCTCTTCAAGACCTCAGATGTACGGGAGTACCCTGAATGGTGAATATCAGAGATTTTACTCTCTGATCAGATCTAGCGGGAATTGATCCCAGAATCTTAGGAACAACCATTCCAAACTTCACGCTGTTACCTAACAAGCTGACATATAACGCATTTAGATATTCTAAAAACAGTACCAATACATTTAAATTAAGACGCTAAAGATTCATATTCAACGTTTACAAATATACTCTTAATTGACTGTTAGATTCAACATTTACAAATGTACTTTTAATTTATTGCTAGAAGACTGAGAATATATTGGTGTTTCATAAAAATGAGTTTTCTTATTGACATCTGCTCCAGTTAAAATAAAATACCAGTAGACATCAATTGAGTACACGTCAAGCATATTGTACCGTATAATTGGATACAATCGTGAGCATTTATAGTTCAAAAATTATAATAAACTGCTTGTCACAGAATAAAATAAATGAAAATATAGAACAGCAACATCGTAGCTGTTCTGTAATCCACTGCATGACATGCAGCAGTTAGCGCTGTAAAGAACTTGGTAACATAACATAACAACAATTGGAGTGCTACAGTCATCAGTAACAACATCTAGCACTATTGAGACAATATCAAGCCGGCGAGCAAAAAGAAGGTCCAAAAACGGTGCAAATTCCAAAATCCAGAAAATCAGTCCAAAGTAAAGGGAATAATTAATTTCAGGCCTTGACTTGGAAGATGAGTATGATGCCAGAGATGTTGCCGATAAGAGAATTAAAATCTATATTCCTTTAATTTATAGTTATACTCCTTTGTCGTAATTTTTCTTCCGTGAACTAAAACTGTAAAATACTCAGATGTGCGGGCTACGTTACGCTTACGTTGATATTTTACGATGCACAGATAGGTGAAATTACACATTTTATAATGAACTATGAGGTGTGATCAATATTAATTGGTTTTAGTTAAGAGTCTGATGAGTCTTAAACAAGCATATACTTGCTTCCTGACTCTGTAATGTTATGTTATGTTATGTTATGTTATTGTCATATTTATCTATCGGAAACTCCAAAAGTGTTGATTTTATAAATATTTCCAATTCAGTAGACTTAAAATAAAAGTGGAATTACATAGGGTTTTGGCCAGACTACCACTTATTATATATATATATATATATATATATATATATATATATATATATATATATATATATAATATATAAGGTCAAGAGCTAGTCATGTGCACCCCTAATCTCTATTTGATGAGGTAATGGGCTTTAAAACGTCATCACTATAAGCTCTACATAACTAACAGAACCTAGTGCCATTATTAATCACTAGTAATTAGTGTTGGAAGTTGTCATGGACGACAGCAGAACTCAAACTTTTGTTATGTTACTTACAAGGCAGGATGTTGACAAGACGATTCTTGTACTTGTTGCTGGCAAGATTTGCACTAATGAACTTTGAAGGACTGGCCTTGATTGTAGCCAGCTTCTGCAGCAGACACACACCAATATGAGTGTTTTAGTTATAGTGCAATAGCTTCAGTCAAATTTCACATA
>CAJHZI010000517.1:2147500-2150000 GCA_905160935.1 Enchytraeus crypticus | reverse complement strand
GCGCTCCTCTGCTCCCAAACCATCAACCAAAAGTCCCCGGCTGTCTCCACGAGAGGTCCCTAACAAAATCATCATCATCATCATCAGAGGTCCCTAACAAAATCATCATCATCATCATCATTATCATCTTCCCTTGTTTAGGAAGTTCCTAACAAATATCAGAGCTCATTCTTTTCTAATCAACTACATGTATAACAACGTTATAAATTATACCTACATCATTTTACTAATAGCAACATCTTAAATCATAGCAGCCTCATTTTACTACCAGAAACTTTCTAAACAATATCTATCTCTATTTTATTAATGCCAACATTATAAACGTTTTAATTTATATAATGGTTATATAAAATTTCCAAAATGAATGGAAAAATAGGGGATTGGCTGGTGATATGGTGTGGGACAGAGAGGATTAGAGAAAGTCTATTCGTGTCCCGACCCTGGTTGAACTGGGATTTTAGGGAAGATGATGAAGACGATTGTGATGATGATTGAATGGTTATATAACTAGGTATTTATTAATTACAATTATTTATTACTTAGTTATTTATTAATTAATAGTTAATTATTAATTACGCTGCTAGTAGTAAATAAAGTAGCTATGGTTTAAGATATTAGTAAAATGAGGTAGCTATTATTGAATTAATATATAATTAGTTAATTAATGGATTGATAAATCACCTGAGTGGCTATGTAAGCATTCTGTTTTCTATAGCCATCCATGTAGTTAGCATTGATATAGTCAGTGCCCTGTATTCCCTCCACACACTGAAGGGTTACCCTAGAGTGGTCGTAGGCAATCACATTGGCGTATCGATTCTTAGGCTTATTTAATTCCTGAAATCAATCCATCGATCAGTAAATTAATTAATAAATCAAGTAAAAGCTGGTAAGGCTAATGTTAACGTCAGTTTCCTCACTCGAAAGCAATGTCAGAGACAGGCGAGCTCAGGATTTGAACCCGCACACACTGATCTGTCGAGTATCTTACCGACTCTTGTTTCGCACAATAAGTTCGGTATAAGTTGGATGTGATATCATTTAAATACGCTACAAATGACGTAGCGTATCGTATCCTAGAATGACGATATTTCCTATCTAACAAAGATGACGTCACACCAGTAGCAACAACAACAACAACAACAATTAGAGTGCTACAGTCATCAATGACAACATCGAGTACTATTGAGACAAAATCAAGCCGGCGAGCAAAAAGAAGGTCCAAAAAACAGTGCAAATTCCAAAATCCATATAATCAGTCCAAAGTAATCCTGCAGCCACGCCAGTAGCCGTCTAGATGGATCACCTGAAGATGATTGGTATGGATCTTGGATCTTGGACTTGCACTGTTTTGAGCTCGCTTTCTCTTGTGGTCTCTGTGTACTCAGTCGTCATCGTGTGGTCCTTTGACTCCTGTTTGTGTAGAGTCTGCAAGAGACGTCCCTGACATTGCCTTTTGGCGAGGAACCGGACGTTAAATACTTATTGATGGATTGATTGATTGATTGATAGATAGATATATTGATTGATTGATTAATTAACCTGATGGGACGCCTCCCATGTGAACTGTTGACACGGGTCTATGGATTCATACTCCTGTGTGAACTTAACACCGTTATTTGCCTTCAGTCGCTCTATATGGGCACTCAAATCTCCAATCAGCACAGGCGGGTGATTCAGCAGAGCTACAACATAGCACGTTCAGTGGACCGGTAACATGGATAATTTACTAGAGACTGCAGAAGGCTTAAACAAGCGGTGCTAAAAGTGATAGATTTCATACTATTCCTGTCTCTCTCTCTCTTAGTGCACTGCCTACTGGCAGGTTCATGGTATATAACGTCTCCACTCTTTATAGATATCATCATGGTTCAACATTTCACAATACAAGAAATGTTGAAAGTAGCAGATAACTGGGTAACTTTTGGATTTAACTTTCGCTGTTAGACGTTTGAAAAATAACGGTATATCTAAAATCAATTAAAATAATCGTAATATCTTTCTCTCTCTAATGTTCTACCAAGTGGTAAGTCTAAGGTTCATATTCCTACACTCAAGCTGCCTGAGTGCTCCTTAAAGAGCACTCTACCGATTAATGAGTTGATCTCTCATAAAAAAGATTAGCTGCATTCGCACAGCAATGTCTACTGCTAACATAAACTTTTGATTAGAATAATACGGCTCTTAGGTGGTTCCCGTTTTCTTCCTATTATCTTTCTTAGTCGCCTCTTACGACAGGTGAAGTTTACCGTTGATCTATTACTTTCTGACAAAGCACTGGGAATTAGAATAATCATTAACAAGACAAGAATTAGAGTGCTACGGTCGACCATGACAACATCGAACACTATGGAGACAATTACAAGCGGGTGAGTATAATGAAGTTCCAAAACGGTGCAAATTCCAAAATTCAGAAATCAATCAAAAAGAGATCAGTAAATTAATAGTAAGTCGATACGGAAGCCTTAATTGAAATAACAAAGTATATTTGAGGTGTTAA
>CAJHZI010000517.1:1865000-2142500 GCA_905160935.1 Enchytraeus crypticus | reverse complement strand
TTTAACATCATTCAATTAAATCGTCAAATGAAATCAACATGAACGATCACTTTACGGTGACAATCGCTCAACTCTGTTCAGCTCTATCAACTTAATAACGGCATTAACACGAGGCACAAAAAGCACTAAATATCATCATGAACGATCAATTCACACGTGAAGCACTAGAGATCATCATGAACGACCAATTGAAACCGCTCACCTCTATTAAGATCGTTGGTGAAGACTATCTCGGAGAAGTTGCCGTAGTGCCCCGAGGTTGACTTGGCCCTCACCTGGACGGCGTAGACACTGTGGGGCTCTAGTCCGCTGATCTCGGCCACGGTGTAGGGACCTATCTCGATGCTCATCCACTTCTCTATCTCCGGCCTGGCGTACATGTTGTAGTAGACACGGTATCCGGCTATCCCTGGGAAGACGGGCGCGTCCCAGCTCACTTCCATCGCCGTGGGGGACGTCCGGCGAAGCTTGACGCTTGTTGGAGCCGGAAGGACTGGAAAAATGGAACGAGAAGGGAAAAGGTCGTTAAGTTATAGATTCAGAAAAATATGTTTAATATATGTTAAGTATTTGTTAATTATTTTGTTAATTATATCCGCAGATCAGTATGTGCGAGGTTTTGTTTGTTATACAGGCTACATGTTAAATATACATTAAATATACGCATAATATCTGTTAAATATATGTTACATTTATGAAAACTATACGTCATATGTTCAATATTTTTAATATATGTTTAATATACATATATGTTAAAATATATGTTAAATATTTTTGCATTTGTTATATAGGTTAAATATATATTAAATATGAAGTGTACAAACGTTAAGTATTTCTTAAATATATGAATCGCTCGCTTTTAGCGATTCCAGCTTGAGAGATGTTAAACAGGAATAGTTCAACGGAACATAGAAGCCAAATATTTTACTGAACTAAAATAAATTAAAATATTCATAGAACTGCAAATCACTTGGAAATAATTAAAGGATAGCTGCAAAATGGAAAAGAAAAATTCTTGAATACACGATTACTCCTACTTTGCAGTGAAAGCCGGATAAGAGAAAAGGGCTAACAATCAAAAACTAGAGGGTCAGTTTAAGATTTTCAAGTGTTGCTATGAATAGTCAATTCCCACGTCCACCAGACTTATCATGATATGATTATAAAGATAAAAGAATGACTTCCGGCTGACATACAGTGTCCGAGTGTCCTGAAGGGGATCCTGTTGCTCCAGGGTCCCGGAGCCTTGGTGTTGTAGGCCCGGATAGTGAAGAGATAGTCCGTGCTGGATTGAAGTCCCTCCACTATGTGCATATCATTGGTTGTATTGATTGATAGGACATCCTGAGGACTAGAGCGCTTGGAATAGGTTACCTCATACAGGATTATCTCTCCTAGTCAATTAATCAATTACTCAATTTATCAATCAATCGATCGATCAATCGATCAATCAATCAATCAACATCTCTGATATAGGAGCGCTTATGTTTGGTCACTCTATAGAGGACTATATCATATAAATCAATCAATCAATTAATTATTAAAGAACACATATATTTTTACCTACGTTTAGTTGCGTTAAACGCTGGTAAAGCTACTTGGTTAACGTCAGTTTCCTCACTCGAAAGTGATGTCAGTGACAGGTGAGCCCAGGATTTGAACCCCGCACATACTGATCCGCGGTCGAGTATCTTACCGAATTCGCCACTGGCTCCAGCCTAAAATAATTAATTTCAAGTTAGAAACCAGAAGAACTTAAAGTTTGCTGTATATTCTGACTACAACAACAATTCTGAATTAACATTTAACTTTTATTTTTAGATATTTATTTGCATCAATAATGATCTACTGACAAAAATTAACCAGCCTAGTTTTGCTCTAATTTTTCCAGAAACTCTTACCATTTCTACCTTTCTTCGCCGGGGCCTCCCACTGTAGCTTAACACTGGTGCCACTAATTCCTATAGCCGTGAAATTCTGCGGAGCACCGGCTGGAACTAAGACACGATCAGAATTAAAATGACATTAAAGTTTAAATAATATTGTTTACATTCCACGGGTTCGCACAAAGCGGAAAACAAAAAAGACACATAGTTTAAACTATTAATTTCATCTTGATTTTCCGGTCAACGAATTGCGGACGGGTTTTGAATGGGGAAGATAATTACAATTATTTAATTCTTTACACGCTCGTTGTATGAGTTATAAGACTATATAAATGAACCAGACTAGCGCAGATAAGAACATGGAGAGTATAAAAAGAATATTAGCAACGGAAATATCGGGTATTTCTATTTAACAATAAGAATAGCCTACATGGAAAGCTAAGCTTTAAATCTAAAGCTAACCATATGAAAACTTCAAATATTGATCTAATTGCTACAAATAAATATCACTTTGTTATTTCCAAAACGTTCTTTACTAGTAAAAGTTTTAAAGTCAAAGTGCAGAACACCTTTCTTTCACTCCACTGCATCAAACATTAAATGCTTTTTACTACAGGGTATGTTGCAAATAATGATACACATAAAGCGGAACGATCCTGTAAGGAAGGTTAAAGCATAAATATTTCATTCTATCTTAACAAAACTTCTACAGGTTGTTAACAACAAAGCGACAGCAACAATTTTAATTAAATGCATATTTCCTGTTGTTACACGTCACCGCTACGAGTGTTACCACGTTTAACTCACTTCCATCCGGGGTTTTCAGAGAGGCAGTGGCTGCCTCGCCGTAGTCAACACTGTTCTTGGCACAAATCCTGAACTCATACTCCGAACCGTGATCTGTAACATTCCAAACAAGTGGAAGAGTGGAAAAAATGATCTACAACAGTCAAAACACGTGGAAGAGAGGAAAAAATTATCTACAACAGTCCAAACAAGTGGAAGAGTGGAAAAGATGATATGTAATAGTTGGTAGAGTACTCTACAACAGAGTACATCTCATAACAAAGCTCACAGCTTCACCAAACTCTTAACCTTTACAATAGAATTATTTGATATCTGAGGTGGCTTTCCTTTGCGTTCCTCTGAATCTGTGTTAGTCGGCTCCTACTAAACACACGCAGCAATGGATAGGACGTCAATGCTCCTTCCAGACTTCACTGGGATCAATGATGAGATAATTATCCTTTCTATTATTTTTCAGCACATTGCTTTTGCAGATTGGTTTGGGTGAATTGATCTGTAGTGATGTGTGCTGTAGGGACATCCCTTCCATCATCCCTGGATGAGGAAACGGACGTTAAACCTTTATTATTATTAACATATTCATGTAGTGATGCCATTTCACTGACATGATCTTCACAGAGGAAACTGAAGTAAAACTTTGGCTTAATGGTAAGACAGCAGGATTTAAACCTAGATGCCCTGTTACGAATTTCAATTTCTCGCCGTCGAATCTCCTCTCCTCCAGATAACTTTCTCCGGGTATCCCATAGGTCAGCTTGTAGCCCTCCACCGTCCCATAGGGGTAGCGAGGTGCCTGCCAGGATACAGAGACCACAGGGGGGTCACTCTGACTCAGAGATAGGTGGAAGGCTCTAGGTGGACTCGGTACTGGAATATCAATCAATCAATCAGTCAATCACTGATCAATCGATTGGTGAATCAATCAATCAGTGGTCAATCATTGATCAATCGATTGGTGAATCAATCAATCATTGATCAATCAATTGATGATTAAATCAATCACTGATCACTCAATAAGAATTTAACGTTCGGTTCTTCGCCATAAGGGAATATAAGGGACAAAACCTGACTTCAAAACCTGAGTTTTACTTCAGTCATTGATCAATCAATCAGTCAGTGATCAATCGATTGGTGGATCCATCAATCATGGATCAATCGATTGGTGAATAAACCACTGATCAATCGATTGGTGAATCAATCAATCAGTTAAGTGAATTAAGGAATTTATCTTTGAAAAAGTCGATAAAACAATTCACGAATAATTAGATCAACGTGTAATTTATTTGTTTTCTCAATCATTGATTCACTGATTGATTAATTGATTGATTGAGTCATTTATTTATTTATTTATTCATTCATTCATTCATTTATTCCTCTATTCATTCATTCATTCATCTATTCATTCAATCACTCATTCATTCATTCGTTCATTCATTAATTCATCTATTCCTTCAATCATGCATTCAATGGATCGGACTGAATCAATTTTTTCATCTAGCATCATTGCGATAAACTGTGAAATAAAAACACGCATGAAATTACAAAGAGCTCTAACTTTATATTTTTTAACCTACAAGAGATCTAAAGGCTTTGACAAAAATGTTACGGAATTGAACATACGATTTTTCATTATTTTTAACGCTTTTCATGAAAGATTTTCAATAAAATGAAATTATACTAAATAGTGCACGGTTGTATTAAAGCAAATATAAATTTAATCAGAACATATTCCTTAATCCTATGCAATCCCTGTATATTCGTTTACTGGTTAGGTTCCCAAAGTAGATTTGAAATTTGCAATATTAAACACCACCTTTTATATACCAATGTATTTATATATTGTCGTATATAAATTAACATCTAATTTCCCGTAAAATGAGCTGGCCAAACCGATAAGGTTGTCAACGAGCTTTGGTACATGACTTATTGTCTATCTTTTCCACCTCAGATATTTTAATGTATTTGTCGTGTATATTTCGCTCGCTAAGAATTGAATCATCACTCAGTCTAGTCTGACTGTAATGCTGGTAAAGCTAATGTTAACGTCAGTTTCTTCACTCGAAAACGTTGTCAGTGACGGGCGAGCCCAGGACTTGAATCCAGCACATACTGATCCGCTGCCGCATATCTTACCGACGTCGCCACTGGCTCCAACCAGTGCTGCTTTGGTTGGTCGGTCTTTTGGTTTAGCCACGATCAAATCGGATTTGTTCGTTTTGAAGAGAAGCCATTCTTCTTACCTTAACATTATATCCACTAAAAAACGTTTATTTTCGTTAAGCACAATGGCCGCAACTCTAATTTTATCTAAATTATTAATTATCAGCAACAAATATCCATCTCGCTGACTCAATCACGTCTCAATTAAAGTAAAACCTAAGAATCCTATACAAAAGGAGAGCGCATGCAAATAAGCTTCATAGTTTTCAATATGAAATTAAATGATTACGGGTGGAAGAAAGGGTTCATTAAAACTGGTTCTCATTCACATCACCCAGGAAATACTGTAAGGTTGAGTGAGAGGTTCGTACCCGCTCCCTTGGTCTTTATCCTCAGGGGCTGACTTCTATCACCGTCCCCCTTCCTCGTGTAGGCGGCTATCTGGACCTGGTAGTAGGCATCAGGCTGAAGCCCAGTCACAGTGGTCGTCGTCTTGTCTGAGCCCATCGTGTCGTGGGTCAAAACCTTACCCAGTAGGTCGTTGTGTTCGTTAACCTGTGACAAGCATTGTAGTGAATTGATCAACTATGTTGATATCTATCACTTTTAATACCATATGTTTAAACCGTTAGGCAATTTAGACCATTTTCCATATAACCAGTCCAGTGACTGTCCGAGATTTTACTCTCAGATCAGCACGGCTTGGATTCGAGCCCGCGAGAGTTCAATTCACCTCAGGGTCTGTCATTTAGAACTTCATGACGTTATCCCTACGCTATTGAGATTTTCTATATATATTTGACTTATGTAAGAGGTACGAATAATCAAGGCTCATAGATGAATAGGGAAATATATTAGTGTTCTATGACCTTTGAGTCGTTTTTTTCACTTTTACTGCATGTTTTACGAGTGTATGATTTAATTTTGTGTGAAATAATTTTGATTCTGTTCTACAGCGTCTCGCTGTTAAACTGAGAGATAGAGAGACAGAGAGAGAGGCAGAGAGAGAGAGAGAGAGAGACAGAGTGAGAGAGAGAGAGAGACAGAGAGAGAGAGAGACAGAGAGACAGAGAGACAGAGAGACACAGAGAAAGAGAGACAGAGAGAGAGACAAAGAGAGAAAGAGAGAGAGAGACAGAGAGAGAGAACAGAGATAGACAGACAGAGGACTGAGAGAGAGAGATGCAATCGATCCAGTGTGTGATGCACACTCACCTCCACGTAGTAGATTTGATATCCTCTTATGATACCACCCGGTTGTCTGTCGAGAGGTGGCAGCCAGTGGACGAGCACCGTGGAAGAGTTCACCGCCTCCAAGCGTACGTCTCGTGGCTCTCCTGGAACTGTAGTCAGTCAATCAATCAATCAATTAATCAAACAGTTAATCAATCAATGAAACAGTTAATCAATCTCTGAGAAAAACCATACTGTCAACCAATCATCAATCAGTCAAACCATAAATCAGTCAATCAAAAAATCAATCAAACAGTTAATCAATCTCAGTGACAAAAACTTAATGTCAACCAATCATCAATCTGTCAAACAATAAATCAATCCATCAATAAATCAATCAATCGGTCAACACTTTCGAAAATTTACTAATTCTAATTAGTTAACTTAAACAGTAATTATTACTTATTATTATTCAATAATTAATGATTATTAATTATAAGTTATATTATAAAAAAAATAAGTTATTAATTATAACAATAATTATATGATTATTAATAATAACAAATGATTATTAATTCTAAAACCTACCAACACACTAAATAGTAAATTCATATTACTCACTAAAATCCGGGGTGCGGACTTGAATGGTGGGGGTACTGGCCCCCTCCCGTGAAGATTTGGCGGCGACTCTGATGTGGTAGACAGTTGAGGGGGTGAGGTCTCTCAGGAGATGAGTATTTCTGGGGGGCGAAATTGTGATCAAAACATTCTGTCTAAAATACGAGTCAGTGTAGTAGAGTTCATAGCTCTCTATGGGCTTGCCTGAAGAAATCTGGGGGGAATCCCAGCTAAGCTGAATAGAATTGGGGGAAGTGGCTTCCCCCTGTAGGTTGGTAGGTTGTTCTGGAACTAAATCAAAACGATGTTTAGAATAGAATGTTTCTATATGACTACAATTGTCTCTATTCTTGGCAATTTCTTGCCATTTGTTTTGGTTCTAATATTTACTTCCAGGTTTTCATTTTTGTTATTGTAAATACATGAAAGTCATATAAGCGACATTTGACTTAACAATTTAGATAAGTGATTGATCAACAGTTATGCATATATTTATTAAATACTTTTGTTAGTATTATTTCATACAAATTTACTTTATTTCATAGAAATTTATTGTCTAAGCTTTTGCAAATTCAATTTAACTGGCTGGTTTATAATTTCAGGTTCCACTGAGTATTTAGCCGCAATGTAGTTTAGTCATCTTCATATTTGACATCAGGCTTGGCTGAGAAATCAGGAGCAAAATACTGCGATCTGAAGTTATGTACGTTGACGTACAAAAAATGAGCATTATATAACATTTAGTCCGTTATGGGTAATCCATAATGGGTAATCCGTAACGGGTAATTCGTAATGGGCAATCTGTAATGGGTAATCTGTAATGGGTAATCTGTAATGGGTAATCCGTAATGGGTAATGGGTAATCTGTAATGAGTAATCTGTAACAGGTAATTTGTAACAGGTAATCTGTAACAGGTAATCTGTAACAGGTAATCTGTGACGGG
Source organism: Enchytraeus crypticus (assembly GCA_905160935.1). Taxonomy (NCBI): domain Eukaryota; kingdom Metazoa; phylum Annelida; class Clitellata; order Enchytraeida; family Enchytraeidae; genus Enchytraeus; species Enchytraeus crypticus. The sequence continues at coordinate 2,134,912 of CAJHZI010000517.1, read as the reverse complement.
TAATCTGAAATAGGTAATCTGTAGCAGATAATTTGTAGCCGTTACGCTCCTATCTCAATAAATATAGGTTGTAGTGTGTTTAACGTAAAGATTCAGAAGCACAAGGTTTCTCTTCAAGACGATTCGACACACTCGAGCTACAGTCACAAAGATTAATGTAACAGTAGGTTACTGGCAAGTCTCTGGTAGTTTCGTAACATCATCGAAGTAATAATATATTTTAATTGTATATTATAACAATAAAGCGTAAGCCGAAGATAATGGTATTAACTTATCAAAATTAAGTCGCAAACTAAACAAAAACTCCTTTGCAGTTTCAGATGACCATGGATGCTGTGTCAAACAATCTAAATCCATGTCCATCGAAATATAACTCGAATGCGCTAGAGTTAAGAGGTGTAGATCACTGGTAATACAGTGTTAATTAATTATATTTGGGATTATTAGATATGAGAGATTACAAATTTATAATCGGTCATATCTCTCCGAACAGAATTTGTATATTTTCCATGAAAGCAGTCAAAGACTGGCAATTTGAGGATCACTTTCCCCTACTTTCATTCAAAAATATACAAGTATTCTGATATAGATTCAATACCTTACGTTATCATACCTGGGCTTACTGCAAAATACAGATTACAAAAATGAGTATTAATTGCAATCGCTGCCACTCTAGATCAATCAATCTTCACAATTACAGTATAAGCATAATGCTCATTATAATCATGATAAAGTCTATTAGTAGAGGCGTTATGTACCATGGACCTGCCAGTAGGCAGTGCACTAAGAGAGAGAGAGAGAGAGTAAGAGAGAGTATAGTACCAGTATAATGCTCAGCATAATCAGGATAAAGTCTTTTAAAAGCGGTCATAGAAGATAGAATGGTAGGAAAAAGAGGCAGGGGCAGGTCGAGATTAGGTATGTTAGATGATTTAAAGACCCACTCATATGTGGACATGAAGAGGAAGGCGTAAGACAAAGAGTGGTGGCGTTATTTACCATGGACCTGCCAGTAGGCAGTGCACTAAGAGAGAGAGAGAGAGAGAGAGAGAGAGAGAGAATCAGGATAACTAAGGTTACTGTCCTCCCAACAGCTGCGCAAAAAACACATTGCGCACACCTTAACCTCTGAACCTTTATTTTTAATCGCCATTTTGACTCATAAATAGAAACATTTATAAATTAGGGCTTCTATTTCACCTCACAATCCGGTACCTATATGACTCTATATATACGTGAAACTGTTGTATAGCCCGGTGTTTTCTTTTCGTAAATACCAAAATGGTTTTGTAACCCTATGAGAATAAGCTGTACATGGTGCAAGACACCACTTAGTATTATCTAACAGAAATTCGTTAACTATATAAATACAAGGAGCAAGAAGTAAGTAATTAAATTAGATTAAATTTAAGTTTACTTAACTCATCAATGATGCCTCGTTAATTAATGATGGGTTACTAATTAGCCAATCATTGGTGCTTCATTAACTAATGATAGTGTCAAAACAATTATTCAAAGGTGCCTCATTAATTTAGAATAGGCGCGTAAGTAATATTAATAGAACATATTATAGCTTACATTCACTATTATTGTTAGCGTATATAGATAAATCCATTTAAAGAAGATTTTTGTTAAACTTAAACTATTTGCGCCTAATTAAATTTAAAAGTCATAATATACTTACAGTCGAATATTCCTTCATGGCCAAGAACTGTCGGCATAAAAACACCACAAAATTATATCAGGCCCAGCATTTATTTACTGTTCTCGTGATAACGAATAAATTAATGTATGTATAGGTACTGCTAAATCCTTACAGTAACAATTTATCAAGGTCATCACAGTTTCTGTTTAATTTATTTTTTCGAACTAATTAACTCACTCATTTATTTTTAAAAAAACATCAATTACGTAATTTTTCGTTTTTTCCTTCATTCATTTTCATTTCTTGAATTTGAAAATATTTAACACTAAAGAATTAAATGTATCAACACTTTACAGATAAATTACTTATTCTAATCATTGATTAATTAATTAATTAATCCACTCATTGTTTAATTAATTAAATATTCCAATAATTGATTAATTACTTTATTATTTTACTCATTGATTAATTATAATTGTTTAATCATTGATTAATTAATTATTTATTCCCGTAGTTGTGTTCGGTCTACTTGATGAACAGACCAACCGGTGACTGCATGTGTTGTAGAAGGCGACTAAAGCATTAAGATCCAAACTAACGTCAAAAAGGGCATTCGTTTCGTGAGCGCCTAGGCTCCAAAAATCGATACAAAATGTTCTAATTCGATGTAAGAGTTAATATCGGATATACTAATGAAAAGGTGTGGGACAGAGAAGAGTGGAGATCTTTTTGTATCCCGACCCTAGTTAAATTAGGACTAAAGGAAAGATAAAGATGATGATGATGATGATGATGATTATGATGATGATGATTATGATGATGATGATGATGATGATAATGATTTATAAATTAGCTACTTAATTATTTCGCTCATTGATTAAATAATTAATTATTCCAATCACCGGTTAACTAATGAATTACTCCACACATTGATTATCTAATTAATTACTCCACGCATAGATTGACTCACCCCCCTGTTGAGTTCGGACCTGTATGGGGTCGGACATGGGCCCATCGCCCACATTGGTCGAGGCGAGCACGGCTATGGTATAGGTACGATTAGTCAGTAGATTGCCTATGGTCGTCAGTTGACTGTTGTCCACCGGGTGAACCGTCCACAGAGAGATGGGTAGGTCAGGGGTCTGCGTGTAGAACACCTTATACCCCTGCAGAAATAAAACAGAATGGGTGATCAGGGTCTGCTTATATCCCTGCAGAATTAAAACAGAATGGGTAGGTCAGGAGTCTGCGTGTAGAACACCATTTATCCCTGCAGAAATAAAATAGATTGGGTGGTCAGGGGTCTGCCTATATCCCTGCAGAAATCAAATAGAATAACTCAATATTATATATATATATATATATATATATATATATATATATATATATATATATATATAATGTGTTCTTTTATAGTAGAACACATAATATAAGTAATATATGATGTGTTCTTATATCAAAAGTGTTCATGTTCGTGTAATGTGTAGTGTTAAACAGTTCAGCTCCCACATTTCTTCTCAACAGTCTACAGAGACTGCACTGACTCCCATATCTCTGAACGCATAAAATTTAATGAATGAATGAATCAATGAATGAATCAATGAATGATTAATTGATTGATAAATTGATTAACATACGAATTGCATGATAGATTGGTTGACTGTACGATTGATATGAATGAATTTATAGTTGAATGATCGAATTATTGATCGATTGATTTATTGATTTTACATACTCTGATAACACCATTAGGCACTTTAGGCTCCTCCCACTGAACCACCACAGTACTGGAGCTTACAGGCCGAGCCCTAACGTTAGCAGGTGGACTCCCAGGCACTATACAGCGAGCAACGTCCAGTAAATACAACTACCCAGGCACTATACAGCGAGCAACGTCCAGTAAATACAACTACCCAGGCACTATACAATCAGTTAGGTCAGTAAATACAACTAATACATCAGTCATCCTAATTTATTAATTAGTCAATTAGTTAATTGTGCTGAATTTTTTCAATTATTTCGTTTCATTAACTATTGATGATAATAGTAATAATAAAAATAAAAATAATAGTAATAATAATAATAATAATATTCATAATAATAGAAATATTAGTAATAACAATAAAGGTTCAACGTCCTTTACATCATATATGGACGATATGTCTGAGACGCCCACTGTTACATTTCACTACAAATCAATTCAACCAAACACAATGAAAATTTAAAAGAATCTAATTAAATATAAATAAGTATGGACGTCCCTGACATTTCCTTATGGCGAGGAACGTTAAACTCTTATTAATTTATTATTTATTGCTTTTGGTATATTTGGAGAAGATCTTTTTGTATCCCGACCCTAGTTAAATTAGGACTAAAGGAAAGATAAAGATGATGATGATGATGATGATGATGATGATTATGATGATGATGATGATATAGTAAATATATAAATACAATATAGTAAATTGAAGCTGTCTCCGTATTAATTGCAACTATTTCTCTTGGTGTGTCAGTTATTAAACACCTGATACCTAAGCAAGAATTTAATATTAAAGACGAGCATATTGAATTAATAATAGTTCTTTCTACTGAAAGTTTGAAACCAACTACAAAGTTACAAGCTAACGTAATTCGAAACCAACTATAGTGTTTTAAGTGTTTAACTATCTGTCAATTTAATCTTTGTAGCGACAGCTCGAGTGTATCGAGTCGACTTAAAAGCCTTGTGCTTCTGATTTTGACGTCAAACACAGGAAAGCATAGGTCACTGTATATATAACAAACACCTGCAATAAAACCAGAACATTCTACAGCGCAACAAAAGAAATAAATCTTAGTTTTATTCTCATTACATAGTTTGTTACATGTTTAATGTAAGAAATATTGAAAAACTATTTGAGATCTCCTTTTTCCAAGCAAGCTATACATCTATATTTCTGTTTACAATATTTATAAGCTTGAGTTAAAATTCTTTCTGTATCCAAGCGCTATTTATTAAATTACGTTAATTGAGCAATATATGATTTATTATTAAACTATTAAATTAGGCCTACTAGAAGAGAGAAAATAGTTAACGTCATTAAATAAGAAACAAAGAAAACATTTTGCCTCGTTTTTATCGATAAAGTTAATACCTTATCATCTCAACACTACTATTCTCAGTTGGAATTTTAAATTGGATAGACTTCTAGGGTTAAATGCTTGCCATTTAAAAATATAGTTATTGTAGAAGGAACATGAACTTTATAATTGATTGACAATCATGAATCATTGAATGATTGGTTGATTGTGAGTCTTATTCACTCTTTGAATGCTTAATGTCATCCTGTTCACCATACATATGCATACTCTAATTTTAAACTTTTATTTCGTTCATTCAGGATCATGATTGCAGAACTCCCTATTAAATAATCTGCATTAACATGCCTATACATGCATATGCATGTCGTAATTAGTTTTGCTTTCACAAATGACAGCAGATTTTTACTAAAATACAAGAATTTATATTAAGCTAATGCAGAAAATACGGGTGTTAACTGCATCCAAGAAAGGATTTTAACTGTAGGCCTAATTAAATTAATTCAAACAGGAGGACTAGATAAATTTTCAATGGACATATACAAAAGCGTAAAAGTTAAAACACTTATAATAAATTAAGAGGGATACGCTAGTTGGCTGCAAAGCTGCTGGATGCTAAAGTAGCTAAACTAAATAAAACATATCGCAATACTACATGTACATGGGAAATTATGCATGCATTCAGGCGTTTAAAATTAGCAAGCAAATCAGATTGATAAAGGGACACACAGTTTCTTCACCTAGGCACAAATTCCTTCACTATTAGAAAGTTACCGGTGTCACATGTGTTTGAGGGACCGGACGTTAAATTATCACTGATTGAATAGCAATCAGAACCAATCAGCCCAATCAAAGAAACCCACAATCAATCAATATGAACTAAGCAATAATTCTTCACCTGAATGCTGCGTTTGGGACGTCCCTAGTTTTGTAACACAATTACAACAATATTCAGATACAGTACTAGACAGGATGAGGTGTAAAGTCGAGAGCTCTCAATGTCGCCTGAAGTTACATCAGTGACGGGCCGGTCCTGGATATGAGAGTATGCCGTGTTTGATCAGCAATAGACTTAATTAACAGCTTTGACGTCCTAGTTTATTACACGGTCGTGTTGCGTCATTGCAATAATTAAAAATATAACACGGCATAGCAAGGTACATTACAAAGTAATGCAATGTCCAAATTACAATACATTATAGTTATATGCTACAGTACAGTACAATGCAATAAAGCTGGTAAAGCTAAGGTTAACGTCAGTTTCCTCACTCGAAAGCGATGTCAGTGACGGGCGAGCCCAGGATTTGAACCACGCACCTACTGATCCGCGGTCGAGTAGTTTACCGACTTCGCCACTGGCTTCAGCCAGTGGCGAATACAATACAATACAATGCGATGCGATACGATACAATGCGGTAGAGTACTATACGAGGCAATATGATACTTATATGCATACACAAATGCACTCATATATGTAAACACAGCGCATACACACACACGCACACACACACACGCACACAGACACATACACGCACATAGCACACTTACCATACAAACGCATACACACGCACACACGCACACACACTTACCACAGACACGTGCACACGCACACACACATACACGCACACACACGCACACTTACCCAGTTCTCCCGTGGTAACATCGACCACTCCACTGGGGAGACTCCTTCCTATCCCGTTCACGGCCACCACCCTGAACTCGTACAGGGTGTGAGCAGTCAGGCCGAGGATGGAGTACTCCGAGCCCGTCACGTCAGCTATCTCGTCGTACATCGTGCCCGGGGCGTACTTCTGCCTGAACTGAACTACGTAGGACAGCACGGGGTCGATGTTACCCGAGTTCCAGCTCAGCTTGACCGATGTGGCCATCACGTCCGAGACCACGAGGCTTGTGGGCGGTCTCGGCAGAGCTGTGTGAGTGGGGAAATAGCGGGGTTAGAAGTACTTATAGTGGTTATTGTAGTTATAGTGGTAATTGTGGTATTAACTACTGAAGATTGCAATTAAAATTATAAGTAAATAGAAGTAATTATTGATTAAAGGAATTAATAATTAGATTATAACTGAATTTGTGATGAATGCTTTAGTAGAATCACAATGAAGTTGTAATTCTTATATATATATATATATATATATATATATATATATATAAGTATTACATGTACAAATAAGGTATTATTATATATGTATATAGGTATATAGATATATATGATTATAATATATATATCTTATATTATTGATTTAGTTGATCTACTACACGGTATATAATGTGTGTATATTATATAGTTGTAATTGATATATACATGTATATATGTATGTATATCTATAATATATATATATATATAGTATATATAATATATATATATATATATATATATATATATATATATATACATTAGACAGTTATATTTACAACAAAAATTAAAGTAAGCAGCAATTTGAATGAAAAATCTAGATTTATATAATTTTAACATTATATTTCTTCTCATTGTCTACTCAGTCTAACTAGTAAATAATAGATTAGTAAGCAAATAATACTCATATTTACTGAAAGTGCAAATAGACTTGTAAACTAATCTATTTGCCATTTTACTACGTTGCTAGAAGTCAGAAGTCTCTAACCTTTCACCCTGACCTCAGCGTCAGCCTCTATGTTGCCCAGCTCTGAGGTAGCCACGCAGGTGTAGGTGGCTGAGTCCCTGACCTCAGAGAGCATCAGGGTGTTCTTGCCGATAGGTACGCTGTCCTCAGGTGTCAGCTCCACCGCACCAAGGCGCCACTTGACCTGAGGCATGGGAGACCCCACCGCTACACAGGTGAGGTTAATAGAGCCCCCCGGCATGACTGTAAGGGATATTAATAGTGAGTCGTTTATAAAGAGTATAAATTAATCAATCAATAATAGTAACTTATCAATAAAAGACATAAAGTAATCGATATAAGATATTATCTAACCTATCCAAAGTATTAATAAATCAATCCCAAATATTAACTGATCATTTAAAAAGAAAGAAAATTAATAAAATATTTTATTGTAGTTAATTGTCCGCCACTTGAGTTTTAAAATACAATCATAGAAAGGGTGGAACAGTAATCGATACCTAAAGTCACGAGGTGGTTAAGTCATTGTCAGAAAATTTTCGCAGTGCTGCTTTACGGCCTTTTATTCGACATTAAGGTTCTACAAATAGGTGTTTAAAACGTATTCTCAAAGCTCAATGAGTTAAAGTTTTATAGTTTAATGTAACGTCCGCCTGGTACCATATGGAACACTATCAGATAGGGTTTGGCTGGGATTTGAAATCAGGGCCTCCTGCTTGCAAGGCCAGAGTGTAATCCACTCGGCCATCCTGCAATTACGTGATTCTAAAATGAAATCCAGATAAATGGCTTGATTTCAAAGTGCTCGATGTTGCGGTAAACGACAGTTGCACTCTAATCTATTACTTACATTGTTGCTGTTGTCCATGAAAAATCTTGAACATAGAATAGAGTTAGCAGGAGAATAGTAGTTAATTAGAGCGAATAGTTAATATCTAATCACTGGAAATTAAAGTCACAAAAAGTTGCCATCTGACGCTAATGGTATAAGTTGAAGGGGAATAAAATAGATTTAACATTTTGTTAGTAGACGAACCTTCTACGTTCTCTGGAGGGATTGAGAAGTGAGGCGGCACTCGACGCACTGAAATATGACAAAGTGAAATATTCAGTTAATTCAGAAATTTTTATTTTTATTATACTCGTATAACAACTTAGATAGCAGGAGCATCAGAGAAAGAATTGTTCAGAATAGTCAGCAAAAACAAACTATTTTTTCAATTCTTGGTCGGGGCTTAGACACCCAATCCATCCCCCCCCCTATGAAATTCAATATCATAGTCTATTTTAGGGATCTCTACAGGGGTGCGATGACCCCTCAGATTTTAAGTCAACTCTAAATCAAAGGAAAATATTTCTCATTTACTTTCAGTACGAAAAGCCCCCACACACACAATCTCTAAATATTTACTCAGTTCTCTTAAAAATCGAAACCGAAAGCCCACCCACAAATACATAAGCCCACCCACAAATACGTAAGTCCACCCACAAATACATAAGCCCACCCACAAATACATATGCCTATCCACAAATACATAATCCCACCTGCAAATACGTAAGCCCACCTGCATATACATAAGCCCACCCACAAACACATAAGCCCACCCATAAATTCATAAGCCCTGAATACATTTAAGTATTTTTAAGGAAGAGGGCACTGCAAGCAGGTGCTGGGTAACATTGAACTAATGGATTCTCTGTCATCTTCTTGAAAGCCTGTGCATTAGAGAGGCCGTCATCACAAAACACAATTACGAGTTGGATTGAATTATGAAAACAGCTAACAACGTTACGTAACTGGCTGCAAGAGTATAGTTGATTTACAGAGGCAGGAATGCGCAGTAGCGTTAATTCATATTCGTCTCCATTTATTATCAGTCTAAGGCATAAATTCTTATAGTAGAACTGGCAAAGTTAATGCTAACGTCAGTTTCCTCACGCGAAAGCGATGTCAGTGACGGGCGAGCCCAGGATTTGAACCCCGCACATACTGATCCGCATAACTGTATATAGATACTGTCTGTCCACTCTCCACTTGATAATTAGGTATCTGACAGCGTGCACTTCTTTGTTTCATCAAATGCTTATAATCCTAAATACATAATTTACAATATGACGGTTCAGAGATAGTTTTCCGTTTTCTAGAGTTGTACTAGATTTCTATACTGAATCTCGCAAAGATTATTCGATCTAGAGAGACACGCGGGTTGTGGCTTATGAAAACTATAGGCTTCAGTTCGTTCTGTGCTTTTACAATTTGCGATACTGTTGTATTTTGCGGAGAACGGTGTTGAATAATTTTACTTATAGATTTACTAAGCAGTTGATAGATAGATTGATTGAATGATTGATTGATAGATTGATTAACTGATTGATGACTGATTAGCTAATTGATTGAATGAATGAATGATTAATTGAGTTACTGATTGATTAATTGATTGATGATTGATTGACTCATTGATTGATTCATTGATTTATTTATTTATTGCACAGCCTTTCTGCACTTACTTCGAACCATCTTTTAGCTTCTCTCTCTTAGTGCACTGCCTAATGGCAGGTCCATGGTACATAACACCTCCACTCTTCTCTGTCTTCCGCCTTCCTCTTCATTTCCACATATGAGTGAGTCTTTAAATCATCTAACATACCTAATCTCGGCCTGCCCCTGCCTCTTTTTCCTTCCATTCTACCTTCTATGACCTCTTTTAATACACCTTCCCCCTTAGAATGTGTCCTATCCATCTCTTCTACCTATTTCTTAATACATTTATCAACTGTCTATCTGTGCCAACTCACTCCAGGACTTCCTCATTTGTAACCTTTTGAGTCCAGCTAATCCTCTCCACTCTTCTTCAAATCCACATTTCCAACGCCTCCAGTTTCCTAATATCTTCCTTCCTTAAGGTCCATGTTTCACATCCATACAATAGCATGGGCCAAACCAAAGTTTTCACTATCTTTATCTTTGTGTCTTTCTTTAGACTTTTTGTTAATAGTTATTTTCTACTATCAAAGGCCGCTTTTGCTTGTACAATCGTACTGCATATTTCTGTCTCGCATTTCCCATCATCGGTTATAGTATTACCAAAATATTGAAACTCCTTATCTGTTCCAATTTCGTACCATTTATTGTGATATTTACTTCACCTTTGTAATTGGACACTCTCATAACCTTGGTCTTTTTTATATTAATCTTCATGCCATATCTTAGTGCCGTATCATTCAACCTATCCATTATCTTCTGCAATCCAATCTCGCTGCCCGCTACCATTCCTTGGTCATCTGCAAATCGTACATCTTGCAACAAATTCCCTCCTACTTTTATTCCTTCTTCCAAGTTTTCCATGGCTTCCTCCATCATTGCCTCAGCGTAAATGTTAAATAGAAGCGGCGAAATGCTACAACCTTGTCTTTCTCCACGTCCTATTTCGCCTTCTTCTGAGTTTTCTTGTTGGATTTTGACTACTGCTCTTTGATTCATGTACAAGTTTAAAATTAGTCTTTTATCTCTTCAGTCAATTCCTATTCTTTTTAAGATATTCATCATCGTTATCCAATCAATCCTGTCAAAGGCCTTCTCGAAGTCTACAATGCATACAAAATGTCATTTACATATTCTAAGCTTCTTTCGCAAAGAACCCGCATTACTCCTATTGCTTCTCTTGTGCCGCATCCTTTCCTAAAACCAAATTGTGTCTTGCTCAGTATCACCTCTGCTTTAGACTGAATGCGATTATTTACTATCTTTAATATGATCTTCGATGCATGAGGTATTAAGCTGATTGTTCTGTAATCCGAACACTCCACAACATTGGCTTTTTTGGGAATTGGAATCATCACTGACTTGGTAAAGTCGTCTGGAATTCGTCAAATAGTCGTCAAGTCGTCAAATACCTGTACTGTACACTTCCATACATACCTCATTAACTTTTTGAGTGTTTCTCCTTCCAACCTTTTTCAAGAATTCTGCTGGGATTTCATTTATTCCGGCTGCTATCCCCTTCTTCATACTGTTAAGTGCAGAATAAATTTACTCCTACATTAAATCGGGGCCCCTTTTATCGTCTTCTATGATATTCTCTTCTTCTGTTTTAAAATCCTTTTGAACTGGTTTCCCAGCCTTAGCATACAATTCCTCTACATATTCTCTCCATCTTTCTTTTACTTCTTCCAGCTCTGTCTTCAATTGCCCTTTTAGCCTTAGCGAATGTAATTTAATTTAATTTATAAATTGTATTCATTATTTAGCTTTCGTATGTAATTACTGCGAAGCCTGTAACCAGCTCAGATAACGGATAGCATTGAACAGCTGAGATAACCTGATGTCAGCTACTTGTACAAGCAGTTTAAAATACGTACAAACAAAATAAAATAATAAAAATAATAATGAAAGCAGGATTGAGGCACATTCATTCATGCAGCATAGGAGAGGAAATGCATATCTGGCAATACAATTAATCAATTAGCATACAGTAGAGTTCATTTCTGGACTCGGCGGATGTAATGAAGGACGGAAGCGGTCTAAAAGCCAAGCTTTGGAATTATCATAAAGCGCATTATGAGGATGAAGCGTGTACCTGTGTTCATAGGATCCTCACGATGTGAAGTATAGTCAGAATCTGTTTAGAGTTAAATAAAGGTGTTTAGTGAAGTCCAACATTATACGAATTGGCTAATATTTAATCAGCTAAGAGTTATATAAAGGTATTTATAATCAAATCTTGCGTTTAATAAAGGTATTTAAATTTTAACGCAATTCCTGGTCACAATGAGTTAAATAAAGGTATTTATTGTATTTTTATCTACTGTCTTCTCCAGTACACAATCAAGCGGCAGGTTCAAGGTACATATTCATACTCAAAGTTTGCTTTCTCGCTCCATTTGGTCACTCCTTAGATCAAAACGTTAATTCCTTCAAAAAGTCTATGCCTTATCTAAACCTTATGTAACCTATAGCTTGGGAATAGTATGGCTTCTGAGGTGGTTTCCCGCTGACTTCCTCAGAACGTTATCTATTGTATTTTAAGAATTTTATTGTATTTTATTCTACCTGGCAAGACTTACAAAGAGTCCAAGGCAAATAAATGTATTAGTGTTTTCTATTTTTCTGATCTACTGCACTAATCGTCTATCAAACAATCTCGAAGAATGTATGAAATCTAATTCCGTTTAGCGAAAATATCCAACAAAACCGGTCTAGACCCAAAATTCCTGTGAATTCAGTGACCGAAACAACTTCTAAATCTTCTATATCTTCTATAAACATACAAATTCCCCCGTGTTGTGCTCGGGTGTGGTTGGACCACTGCTGAATAGGGCAAGCGCAAACAATCTGCCGCGTGTACGTAAGAGGCGACTAAAGGCAGGAGCTGAGGATGGCAAGAGGGGACCCACCTCACCATGAAATATTTTCTCCCCAGGATTAAATGGTAATTCATCTGCCTAGGGAAGGCAATGGGAAACCACCTCAGAAGCCATATTTCCCAAGCTATAGGCTACATAAGGTATGGATAAGGCATAGACTTTGTGAAGGGATTAACTTGTTTATCTAAGGTGTGCTCTTATGGAGCGAGAAACTTTGGGTATGAATATGTACCTTGAACCTGTCACTTGGCAGTGCACTGAAGAAGAAGAAACATACAAATACAAAAGCGGTACACACATACAGTCACACACACGCACACTCACATACACACACAGTCACACACACGCACGCACACACATGATTACACATAACTCGGCTCTCAATACGACTCTCACACACACATATACACGCATCACAAAGCACCAACAAGCAAGCATCCATGCAGACGCACACGTCACGACTGACCCATCCCATAGATTGACGCCACGTCCTCTTGTTTTCCTCCGCACTCGGCTCTGTTTATACACATAACAATTGAAATTGATCGACGAAATGGGCCGCGCATCGGGCTTCGACGCTAGCTCACGAATGACCTCGTCGAAATACGGCTGCGCCGTGCGCTTGTGTTTAGACAAAACAACCTGAAATGTCACGTTTCTATCGCTTACTATACGAGAGGTGTCAATGATTTGAGAATAAGTCTTTGTCAAAGTTATTTTCGCAGCTCTTGATTACACTGTAGTAAACAACGCTGTTTTATTGTTACAGAATCGTTATAGCTTAATATAGTGGGTTATCAGACATGATATCGCTGTAAGGGTTATCAGATATGATATCAGCTGTAAGGGTTATCAGAAATGATATCAGCTGTAAGGGTTATCAGATATGATATCAGCTGTAAGGGTTATCGGATATGATATCAGCTGTAAGGGTTATCAGATATGATATCAGCTGTAAGGTTATCAGATATAATATCAGCTGTAGGGGATATCAGATATGGGTATAAGCAGGCAGCAAGTGTTTCTACGAGGCAGCAACTGATCCTATGAGGCAGTAGGCAGCCACTGTTCCTATGAGGCAGCAACTTTTCTATGAGGCAACAGCTGTTTCTATGAGGCAGCAACTGTTCCTAGGAGGCAGCAGCTGTTCCAATGAGGCAGGAGCTGTTTTTATGAGGCAGTAGGCAGCAACTATGAATACGAGGCAGCAGGAAGCATCTGCTCATACGACGCGTTAGCGGTTTCCAAAGCGCCATAAGGAAATCGACGAGCATTAAAATGTAAAGAGACGATTTAGCGTGAAAACCATTTCACATGCGGAGACGATTCTAGATATTTCTTCATCGGGAAGGGGAAGAGGGGGGGCTATTCAGACCTAAGTCAGATGTTCATCCAACCCCAGAATATTTTATGAAGCCACTTTAAATTGCCACCAGCCTTAGCGCTCGGCGATAAAATTGAGCTGAAATATTTTCGCCCCGGGATTTTAAGCAGCATGTCACCAGGGCGGCTTTTATGTAAAGCTAGAAATGACATAAGCTAATTGATTTACTGCGCTATGGAAGCGACCGGCTCAATTACGTTTAGCAACGGAAGGTCAAATGTATATCCGCATTTACATCATAATAGAATCACATTAGAATTGATTAGATTTAATGTTGTAATTTCATATCATAACGCATCATCGTCGTTGTGTACGGAGAAGATTGAGATATAAATGCTGTAGACGCCTTATTTCCATAGTAAATCTTTGCAGATACGGTAGAAACAGACCTGAGATCAACTGTATTTAGCAAGACAGCATGAAGAGGTTTTAAAACCGTAAAGATAACCTTAGCTCAAATTCAGTTAAATTTAGGCCTATATAATTAACCCCTCTTAAAACTCCTGGATAGTAAACTTACTGTTCGTAACTTACTGTTACCATAATCACATTGTGACGGTAACTCGAGTGTGTCGAGTCGTCTTGAAGAGAAGCCTTGTGCTTCTGAACCTTGACGTTAAACGCACTACAACCTACCTACCTCCTGGAAAGCAATGCTTTAATAGAAATGAAATTAGTATTAGTCAGTAATTGCTAGTACTGCAGAAAACATATTAAATTCGTACTGGACGCTAAGCATTAACTCCGTAAGAAATAGAATGTGTTAATTTGTCGCTGTTTCCGAAGCATATGCCTATAGCATTACATTGCAAAGCTGTATTGTGTATTTACATAATAAAGTAAGACTAGTTATACAATCAACTAGTGTGATGTGTAGAACTATATCGTTTATAGTTGTCTTTGTCTGACATTTTTGCTAAAGTCTAAAATCTTATCTAAGATATGAAAACCTTGGTATGGACCACGCTATCATATGGACGTGAACCATGGACCTTACGGAAGGAAGATATCAGGAAAATTGAGGTCTATTAAAAGCGGTCATAGAAGGTAGAATGGAAGGAAACAGAGGCAGAGGCAGGCCGAAAATGTTATATTATTTAAAGATCCGATTACTTGCGGACAACAAGAGTACATGTCCATGTTCGGTTGCCAATGGGACTAAATGTAAGCTTGTAAAACATAAAACACCCGTATTTTTAAGACGGGAATTCTTTAACTATTTTTAAGACGCAAATGAGTAGCGATTACCAACTTTTGGCGTTATCAATTAATCAAACGATCAAATACGTACTTTAATATTTTATATTACCTGAAAAATGTCTAGTCAGAACACAATTAATGATACAAATATTATATATAAATCGTCATCATCTTCCTTTAAATCCCATTTTATCCAGGGTTGGGGTATTAATATAAATATTATATATAAATAATAAATAAAAATTCTAAATACTAAAAATAAGAAATCTTTCATGTGGCAACGTTTGTCAATGGCTCTGCAGCGATACAATGCATTTTGTTTCCGGGGTACGTTTGGTGAAGTGGAGTGGAGAGCAAGATTTAAAAAAGAATCCCCTTCTTACTGATTAAAAAAATAAATATAAAGAAATAATAATATAATAATACAAATAATAATTTAAGATAAAAAATAATTTATCTTTAAATATTTTATAACAAATATTACTCAGCATACAATAGAAATATGAAGAAGAGTTGTAGAGTATACATTTAGGTAGGGAAAATCTAAAAAGAGAGGTCATAGACGGTAGAACGGAAGGAAAAAGAGGCAGGGGCAGGCCGAGATTAGGTATGTTAGATGATTTGAAGACCCACTCGTATGTGGACATGAAGAGGAAAGCGGAAGACATAGAATAATGGAGGCATTATATACAATGGACCTGCCAGGAGGCAGTGCACAGAGAGAGTGATACTCTACATACGGGGAGCTTTGGTTCAGACGTAGCAGTTCATTTATCCTTAAGTACTTTTGAATTTATAAAATAGAATATAAGTTGAGCAGGACTACAAGAAAAAGGTGTAATTGAACGACACAGGAAATGATGGCTGTAAATGATTTAACAAGACGAATGTAGAACTTTTCTCTCTTCTCTGCCCGTAATAAAATATTCTCAAATTGGTGGAGATCGCAGCAATTGGATAAAAGGGGTGAAGAGAAGAGACGCCGAAGATAAAAACTTTAATTTAAATGGATATAATCAGTAAGATACTCGACCGCGGATCAGTAGGCGCGGGTTCAAATCCTGGGCTCGCCCGTTACTGACATCGCTTTTGAGTGAGGAAACTGACGTTAATATTAGCTTTTTTAACGTCACCAATATTATTTGGGTTTAAATTACCCGAGAAGTTCTCGTTCAACAAACTGTCAAAGCTAGAATTGTGGATTTGAGAAATTGGGCCAGTCATCAACTTTTAAATGAATCTCATAAGCGCAAAGAGAGAAGTTAAAGAAAATCAAAGAAATCAACAAGACTCGCAACACAGAATATTAACTTTGTAAACACGTGCATTTGACATGTGTGTAACCATAAGAACAAAACAAGTAGCCAATGTAAAAATAATTAAATGGATTTATCTTATAGCCCTATTAAGTGATAGAACCATATCTTTTCTAGACTATAAGAGCCTAGACACCTATATATGAGTCTTAGCCTTCGTTTATCATTCTCTCGTTCTTTTATTCTCTCTCTCTCTCTCTCTCTCTCTCTCTCTCTCTCTCTCTCTCTCTCTCTCATATGCACACCATTCATTAATTCAGCAGCGCTCGGCTTATAATCTCTCCTCGACTTCTTTCTATCGACTCCCCAGTTCACTATCTCTATCTCTCCTCTTTCTCTCTCTCTCATTTGATCTCTCTCTCACCATCTCTCCCTCTCTCTCTCATCGCTTACTAGTGACTCTCTCAGCTGCTGATGAATTTAACGAATGAAGCAACGCACGTAATATTCTAGGAATGTTCTAGACATGTTCTGTTCTAGGCACTGCATAGAAATGACACACTCATTCGTTGACGTGTGGATTTATAATCGCAGTCCCATGATGATATGATTAGCGTGCACGTCGCCAAAACATCGACTTCAGACCTAAAATACTGTTAATCCAATCCTCATAGATAGCCCTAGATTACTGTTAATCCAAACCACATAGATAGCCCTAGATTACTGTTAATCCAACCGGCATAGGTAGCCCTAAATTACTGTTAATCCAACCCACATAGATAGCCCTAGATTACTCTTAATCCAACCCCAGGCACAACATTAGCATTGAACTGTAGGAGCTAGACTTGCACCAGACTTTAGCTAGACTTGTGCCTATATCTTGAAGACACAACATTAGCACTGAAGGTGCATCATTCTGTGCTAGAATTGTGCCTAGATTTTGGAGGCACAACATTGGCACTGAAGGAACATCATTCTGTGCTAGAATTGTGCCTAGATTTTGGAGGCACAACATTGGCACTGAAGGAACATCATTCTGTGCTTGAGTAGTGCCATGATATTGGAGGCACAACATTAGCACTGACGGATCTCACCCTGTGCTGGATTTTGAGCACTGAGCTTGTCTGATATAAAAACATCATCTAGCGGATCTCCTACAGTAGTTTATTTGTCCCTACGATATCTCCACTAGTTTCCTCTTTCAAGCACAATCAGTTTTCGGTTATCCAATTTCTATAAATTCTAAGAAAATATAAATTCTAACCAAGAAACCGCAAGAAATTCTCACTGACGAGAAATCTGACGGCGTTAATATTGAGACGTAAAAACTGCCGAACGATAGATCAGAAAATGAAAAGCTTAGTTAGTTGCATTATCTGCATGATTGAACACTAATTACTTTCATTCACTGGATTACGAACCTCAGGCTATCAGATCTCTATGATCTATCTATTGTAGCTTCGAATGGATGCAGGGCATTCACAAAATATTGTAACTACCCGAAAAAACGCTTTTTGCCTTGCACCCATAGTTAAGAATACTGTAACATTTAACGTCATGGTAAACAAGCACATACATGTAGCTTCTCATCAAGACGTCTCGGAATATTCGAGCTACTGTCATAAAAAAAATTTAAACTTTATTGACTTTTTGGTAAGTTAATACCACGACCTATAACCAAATTATGAGAGCGATGTTGTTCTCAATAATTAAAATAAAAAGTCTTACATCTTATAAAAAATTCTAAACTACTAAAATTATGGTATTTACTAAAACGTAATGGGTACAGATTTTTACATACCCCTGACGTAGAGGTTGGCGGCATAAGAGTACGTCACCCCTACACTATTCTCCGCTACACACTCATACTTTCCCTCATCTGACTCTAGGCTGTGCACTATCTGCAGAGAGCCTAAAATAAACAAATTAAGAAACTAATTAGGCAATCTAAATATTAATTAAGAAGTTACCGATACTATAAACAAGTTTAACAATTTAGTAGTATTTTCTTTTCCCCGTGTTGGTTCCGAGTTGTTTGAAGAATTGATCAACCGGTGACTGCACATGTCGTAGAAGGCGACTAAACAAGAAATTAGCAATTAAGGCACAAGGTTTAATTCGAACAGAATGAAGGTTACATTAATGAAATAAGTTGTTAGATTAGATTGCAATTAGTAATAAACAATTGGCGGTAGTTTCTGCTCTAACGTCTACAGAGAAACTGTAGCACCCTGTAGCACCCTGTAGCACCCTGTAACACTCTCTAGCACCCTGTAACACCCTTTAGCACTCTGTAACACCCTGTAACACCCTGTAACACTCTCTAGCACCCTGTAACACTCTCTAGCACCCTGTAACACTCTCTAGCACTCTGTAACACTCTCTAGCACCCTGTAGCACCCTGTAACACCCTATAACACTCTGTAATACCCTGTAACACCCTATAGCACCCTGTAACACGCTCTAGCATCATGTAGCTCAGACCTGAGTGCAGTATCGTGAGCCTGGGATCAGTGGTGTCTATGGGCACGTAGTCCTTCAGCCACGTGATCGTTGGCTCCGGGCTTCCCGTGGCGCTGCAGGTCATCACCGTGTTGCGATCCTTCTCCACAGCCTTCAGCGTCGGGCTGTCGACGATCTGCGGGTAGCCCGGGGGCGCTGTGAAGTAAAACACCACTATTTAGAGCAGCAGTAAAACACCACTATTTAGAGCAGCAATAAAACACCACTATGTAGAACAACAGTAAAACACCACGATTTAGAGCAACAATTAAACACCACTATGTAGAACAACAGTAAAACACCACTATTTAGAACAGCAGTAAAACACCACTGTTTAGAACAGCAGTAAAACACCACTATTTAGAGAAACAGTAAAACATCACTGTTTAGAACTGCAGTAAAACACCACTATTTAGAGAAACAGTAAAACATCACTGTTTAGAACTGCAGTAAATCACCACTATTTAGAGAAACAGTAAAACAACACTGTTTAGAACAGCAGTAAAACACCACTGTTTAGAACAGCAGTAAAACACCACTATTTAGAGAAACAGTAAAACATCACTGTTTAGAACTGCAGTAAAACACCACTATTTAGAGAAACAGTAAAACACCACTGTTTAGAACAGCAGTAAAACACCACTATTTAGAGCAGCAATAAAGCACCACTGTTTAGAGCAACAGTAAAACACCACTATTTAGAGCACCAGTAAAACACGGTTTAACACAACTATTTAGAGCAACAGTAAAACACCACTATTTAGAGCCACTATTTACAGCAGCAGTAAGACATCACTATTTAAAGCAGATTATAAATTATCTGAAAAATAGTTGAAAGTTTGCTTAATCTCTGTGACATTCTACCGGTGTTTGTGTTAAATTTTACTACTCAGAATTATTATGAATAGAAAAAGGCTGGTAAAGCTAATGTTAAAAGAACTAAAGCGATATGAGTGAAAAAGCGTGACCCAATTGAATTACTAAATAAAATACTAGAGAGAGAGAGAGAGAGAGAGAGAGAGAGAGAGAGAGAGAGTGAGACAGAGAGAGAGAGAGAAAGAGAGAGTGAGACAGAGAGAGAGAGAGAGAGAGAGAGAGAGAGAGAGAGAGAGATTTCACCTGTATAAACAGAGGGCAGCACTGTCACCTGTATAAACTAGCTATGCAGTACAGCGACAATGCTACACACACTTGAAGTCATTTCTTCTCAAATTTCAACACATTCAGAACTCTCAGTGTTTTGTCAAGGAATAAACAGTTATAAGACTCCAAAAATCACGCGGCAATATATACCTGCAGTATACGCTTATTTTCCAGTCCATTTGTTACGCTAATTTCAAAGAAATCATTAATTTTCACCAAGCAAAGTTTTCTATGAAACTGTAACAACTAATAAATGTTTTATTTGACGTGGCAGATACGCTGACACCTTTTTTTGGCGATAAGACGTTGAAAATAAGCCCGATTAAGGGTCGAAATTGAAACAAAATCAAAATACACCAGTACAATGCACAGGCCTATAATTCTCATCAATTAACGTCTAAAAGTAACAAATCCAAGTTCATAATTTATTTCCACTACACCTTCCCTCTACTCGATCACTTTAACGATGGACCTGAAGTAGGGGGATGGGGTTCAAGTGATTTACTGAACATTTTTCCCGTTGGACTCGAATTTACTTTTTTAATTCTTTACCCTTGTCGTTGCATAATCTTTAATTTCTTTCTCTTCTGATAACTTAATCTTTAAATCTTTATCCTTGTCATAACCTAATCTTTTATACTTTACCTTGTCATAATATAACTTTAATTCAATTCCCTTGTTATAATTTAACTGTTAATTCTATACTCTTGTCATAACTTAACTGATAATTCTTTATCCTTGTCATAATATAACTTTAATTCAATTCCCTTGTTATAATTTAACTGTTAATTCTTTACCTTTGTCATAATTTAACTGTTAATTCTTTATCCTTGTCATAATATAACCTTTAATTCATTTGCCTTGTCATAACATAACCTTTAATTCCTTACCCTTTGAATATCCTAATTTACCTTTTTACAAGAACTTTATAAGGAGTCCTTTCTAGAATGTTACAGAGTATTTTTTTTACCCCACATTTTAAAATCATTCTAACTCGACGGTTCCTGGCTTCACATTCGTACGCAGGAATCGATGGGAAAATGGCAAAACGTTTCCGCCTCCAGGAAGCTGCGGAATAATCGAGAGTTTGGCACGGAATGCAAATATCGTCATTTATAAAACTCGTATAACTTATTTGTCTCACGTTAGAGCCCTGTCCGTCAATAAAATTAGACTCGACCCTAGACCTTACTAGTGTAACGTGGAAGTGTCAGGACCCTGTCTGTTTTCTTATACACGTATATGCTGTCTTCCTTTAATACACATCCCTTATATACTGTCTTCATATCGTGCAAGTACCCTTTGCGGGGAGTAAAATCAAGAACAATAAACTTTCAGGGAACACCGGTGCAACCCCATTTTAAAAAGCACGCTTATATACTGTCTTCTAATATGCAAGTACCCTTGTATACTGTCTTCTAATCGTACAAGTATCCATGTATACTGTCTCTAATCGTACAAGTACCCTTATATACTGTCTTGTAATATGCAAGCATCCTTATATTCTGTCCTACTATCGTGCACGGTTATTCTAGCAGTAGCAGAACTGTTTGGTTTATTGGTTCCGTGGGAAATAGATAAATGGTCTTATAAGAGATAACGTAATGTTAATTGAATAACTTTCCCATTTAGCTTAATAGCTGACCTCTTGCACCATATTGGGCCCATCTTGTGCTCGCCCGTCACTGACATCGCTTTCGAGTGAAGAAACTGATGTTAACATTAGCTTTACCAGCTTTATTGCAGCAGCAGCGCATAAAATACATCGTCTGAAATCATCATCAATACTATTCGTCATAATAATAATCATAACAATCGTCACGATCTTGTAATTTACGAACATTTACACAAAATATCAATCAGAACAAAACACCACACTTACACTGCCCTTCGGGATATATTTCCAGCTTGGCCTGGGTCACCGCGGGCTCCTCGATGCCGTTGTCGGCCACACACTCGACGAGACTGTCGTCCTTGCGGGACTTGACGGGCTCGATGCGGAGGACCGACCCATGAGGGATCGACACGGTCGTGTAGCGCTGTCGACCGTTCGTGATACGCTTTCCGCCCTTCCTCCAGTAGACGTCCGGGGTCGGGTTCCCGGACGCCTTGCAGAAGAAGCTTACGATCCCGTTGTCTGCCACTATCTGATCCCTAGGAGCTAGGGTGATCTTAGGTGTGTCTGTGGAACAGATAGGTACAGAGATATCAAGAGATAGGTACAGTGATATCAAGAGTTAGATACAGAGATATCAAGAGATAGATATAGAGATATCAAGGGTTATTATAGGTGTGTCTGTGGAACAGAAAGATACAGAGATATCAAGAGATATATACAGAGATATCAAGAGATAGATACAGAGATATCAAGAGTTTTAGGCACAGATAATTAGTTGGAGCAGTTAAACACAAAGATATGCATGTATATTTATTTACTAGTGTTAATTTATCAACAGATTGTATTCAGAGGTTGAAGGGGTGCTGGTTAAACATAGCTGCAAAATAATACCGGCTAATTATGACAACTTTCAGTAATTAAGATTCTTAGGGAACCGGTAATCTTTGAAATCATTAATTTCTTCATTACAACTTCAAAACCTTTATTTACACTCAATTTTCTTTACTTTTATTAATTTTAATTTTTTTTCTAAACTGTTTAATTTTTCTGCAATATAAATTATCAATCTTTTCGTAACAATTTCTGAAACATGAGAAAATTCATAAGACTTCTGAATGGAATTATCAGTAGTGTTATTTAAGAGACTGTCTCCACGACAAATCATACATGTTTACAGTTCGTTTCCTCTTCGTATGAAGCTGATAGGAAAGTAAACAGCCTTGATAGTGACTGCCTGACAGAAAGACTTTATACTATGTCTATTAATCGTCCCTTTAAAGTCTGAAGATGACAAAAGAGACTAAGATGCTACATGTGAAAGGTTTTCTCAAATCTAAATAATAGAGCTATTAAACACGGTTACTGTCTCTGGGTCCGAAATTCTTACAAGAACTGTAGAGCCTAAGCCGATGTCTTGTGGACAAGTTGTTCGACAACGGATCAGTAGGTGCAGGGTTCAAATTCACATTTCTCCCAGTCACTGACATTATAGCAAGCAACAAAATGATGGTAAACTGGGCTTTAGCTTTAGTCTACAATTCTTTACTTATTTCTAGGCTAAACTCCACCTAACTCCGACTACTAGATTGATACTCCGAACAAAGAAGTAAGGAAGACGAGTTGACACAGCTACTGACAAAAATACAAATCAAACGTAACTCTAAGCTGAATACAATTCAGGGTTTTGATAGAGTGCTAGTATATAGGACTACAGACGTGAATGTTACTTTAGAAGACTTTGGAAGACGTATTTACCACATTACACTAATTTTAGGTTGGTAGGTTGTAATGTGTTGAACGTCAAGGTTCAGAAGCACAAAGTAGCGGCTAGATGGTCACTTATTTGGACAGAATTATTTGCATCATCGCGGGCTTTCGTTATGAGTCACTTTTTATTTTTTGAAGTTTTACTACATTTTATTAGTTTCCTAGGAATATGTTTAGCGTTAGGGTAAAGGGTAGGGGTTAGGGCTAATTTTAAAAGTTACATTAAAATTACAAATTCCCGCGATGATGTAAACAAGAGCCCTCGGTGATTAAAATAAATCTGTCCAAATAAGTGACCATCTAACCGCAAGTGAAGCACAGGGCTAAGCTCTTCGAGACGACTCGACACAATCGAGCTACCGTCACAAAGATTAAAAGGCTACAGTACGTTACTGATCACAAATTGAGCATGATAAGCGCCATGAATACACTACTAATATGTGTTCAAGCTATTTTTATTAACAAGCAAGCAGTAAAGACGGGTATTTTATAGTTTGTGTAATCATACGCATAATTTTCAACAGGAATGGCAGAGTGGAGCAAAATCTCAAAGAACGAATTAGAAAAAACTAAATATGAGCTGGTACTAGCAAACTAGAAATTAATTTAGCGCCTAACTTACTTTTAACTTGGATACGAATGGGATAAATCATATAAAAATAAACTCTCTTACTAATGCAATACTTACGAGTTAAATATTGGATGTAGCGATAGTGGGTTAGGTTGTTGCCTGTGCGCGTAAGAGAAAATAAACGAAATTTTCAATTAGTTAATCAATAAATTAACAATCAGAAATAATCCGGTGATCAGCTAGATAGCAGATCAATGAAAGTATTAAGCATAACCTTCTGTCTCTTTACTGGGCAAACCATATAGCGACCGAAAGTCATTATTCCATCAGAATGATTTTAGGGCCGAATGAATAAGAAAACGGTGACAACTTTTATCAAAAGAAATTCTTATCTCTCGGTTGAGTTTCCTTTGCCCTCCTCTGTACGCGCATTAGTCGATTCAATTAAACTTCCTTCATTTACTTTGGACAGATTTTCTGGATTTTGGAATTTGCACCGTTTTTCACCTTCTTCTGGCTCGCCGGTTTGATTTTGTCTCCATAGTGCTCGATGTTGTCATTGATGACTGTAGCACTCTAGCTACTTATAACAGTATTAAATAAATAAATGAATTAACTTACTGATCACTTATTTAATGTATTGGTTGATTTATTAATTAGTTGATTGATTTATAGATTAATCGAATGAGTGACTTATCGACCGATTGATTGGTTGATTGGTTGACGAATCAATTGATTGTTTGATTGATTGATCGATTTTTTTAGTAATAACACATTAGTTTATTGCATTGCTGTCGCTGAAGCTTATTTACGATCAACATCACAGAGAAACTTTAAATAACTTTCTACTATCCTATAATACAAGTATTAAATTACAATTCTAGACTGAACACAAGTTGCCATATTTTGAATTAAAATAAATTGATATAATTAAGCTCATCCTTTACATAACTGCTACATTATCTGTGACAGCTAAGCGACTGTTAAACTTTTATTATTTAATTATTTTAATATTGTTTCATTTATTATTTTTTAACTTTTATTTTTATGACCCTCTCACAGACCCGAAATCGATTTTAGTTAGACACAGCGTCTGACTGACATTTCCAAATTACGACGTTCATTTCATTAAGCACAAGTTTTTGGTATAATGAAGTCCTACATAAAAATAAGTTTTGATTTGATAATATCTTTTGTAGACCGAATTAACTAACGTAATTTTAAGACAACAGGGCAGATTTTCGCTGTATGTTGTAAACTGCATACCATTGCTAGTTAATTATTAAGCTTCATCTAAAGCAAGACCTATTAAATATCTTTAGTTTTTTACTGAGACTTGGGATGCTGGATGTTATGGTGAAGATTTCTTACGTTGATCTGAAAAGAAAGGCAGAGGATAGAAATATATGGAGGAGTTATATGCCACGGACCTACCAATAGGCAGTGCACTAAGAGAGAGAGAGAGAGCTAGTACATATACTTGCAGACAACTGGTGCTAATGATTTAAGTGTCCACCCTAAAAAGCTGACAAAGCTAATGTTAACGTCAGTTTCCTCGCTCCAAAGCGATGTCAGTGACCATGTCAGTGATAGACATATTAGGCACATTTTGCTCACTCCATCAGAAAATCGTCAATTAGTACACAAACTCCCTCTCCGACAATAAAATTTACTTAAATGACGCTGCACTGTCACGATGGACATTAGATCATTGACAAAAATCGTGTTGTTTATTGAATTTTGTGTATGGAAGTAATTAAATTAAGTTTAGTTAAGGATTAGATTTAGGCCTATGATTAGGGTTATGGATAGGATTAGTGTTAGGGATAGGGTTTAAGTTGAATGAAATTAGGGTTATATTAATGAAATTAAGGTTAGATTAGATGGAATTTAGATGATAAACAATATAATTTTTGTCATTGAACTAACGTCTACCTGCAGTTATATCCCATATCGCGTAAAAGTCGTGAAGAGATGGCGCTGTTGTAGTTTATAAAGAATTGCCTGAAGAGACTCTCGTCTAATCGCTTCTCACTTTTTCTCATCAGTTTCATCGCTAGAGGCGCTGCACAGCTGTTAAGATGTTACAACAGCTGTGGCAGCTGTGGTGCTATCTCTAGCAGCAGCTGTAGCAGCAGTGACTAATCGTAAAAGCTTATGTTACAGCAGGTGGTAAAGAAAGCTAAGGTTAACATCAGTTTTCTCACTCGATCAGCTGTAGCAGCAGCTATAACAGCAGTACAAATCCGTAAATGCGCCATCACAGCTGTTACAGCAGCTGTGATGGCACTAGCTGTAGCAGCAGGTATAGCAGCAGTAGCAGCTGCTGGTACAGCAACAGTAGCAGCTGCTGTTACAGCAGCTGTAGCAGCTGGCACACATACTACAGGTAAAAGCAGGATTCCTTAAAAATTGTACTGTTGAATTTCACAATTGGTATGCACAAAACTGCAAGTGGTTTGTTAAAGACGACTAATTCAGATGATATGGAAAAAAGTAAAGATAATGTTAACGTCAGTTGCCTTACTCGAAAGCGATGTCAGTGACGGGCGAGCCCAGGATTTGAACCCTGCACATACTGATCCGCAATTGAATATCATACCAACATCGTCAAGTGCTCCAGCCAGTGGCGACGTCGAAATATAACTAGAGATCAAGGGAAAATATTTTGAAGATATTTTGCTATTTTGCAAAACGGAGGAAATCTCAAGGGCGTTAAAATTCCAACTTATTTGAGTGGTCTACTGCAAGCAACTGCAGCATAGTAAGCTCTGCATTCTGATCTTTCTTTTGTCGGAAAATTGTAATGAAATTTATGTTGATTGCTTTAAGTTAACTGAACAAATTAAAAAAGAAAAAATAAAGTAATAATAAAGCACAGCAGCTCCGCAACTTTCGACTCTGATAAAATTTATAAATTAAAGAGTAAATATTGAAGTACATTTCCTCCTCATTGGGTGGGGTCAATTTACCCTCGACTGGGTAGGAGGGGTCAATTTACCCTCTACTGGGTAGGAGGGGTCAATTTACCCTCTACTGGGTAGGAGGGGTCAATTTACCCTCTCCTGTGTGGGGAGGGGTCAATTTACCCTCTCCTGTGTGGGGAGGGGTCAATTTTCCCTCTCCTGGGTGGGGAGGGGTCAATTTGCCCTCGCCTGGGTGGAGAGGGGTCAATTTACCCTCTCCTGTGTGGGGAGGGGTCAATTTATACCCTCTCTTGCGCGAGGAGGGGTTAATTTAAGACTAAACTGTCCTGACATCAGAAATTCAATTTCATCACTTGACGACAAACAGCCGATGCTGTTTAAGAGAATTAGCTTATCATCATCTAGCTGACCACCAGTGTTTAAGAGAATTAACTTATCGTCATCTAGCTGACTACCAGTGCATATCGTCATTATGATGCTAATTGCACAATATTAGTATTACGGTTAAGCAGAGATAAATCGATGAGTTATCAGACAGCTCTATGTATTATCTATGCATATTTTAAAGTCTTCAATGTCAGAAGATCTAAGGTTTAGTTGTTCCAGAACTTCGTTGAATGTTTATTTTCAAATACTTAGTCAAGGAATTATAAATTCCTCCGAAAACTGTTAAAATTCTACTCAATGGCTAAAATTCATTCCTACTCAACATCTTGCGCATATCGATGAATTTTATGTCTATTGGAATTATAAGAAAATGGTATTTATATCAACAATCTATTTCGAATCGCTATTGCTTCAAGAACCTTGAAATGCTTTTCAGAAAATATTTATTTTATACCGAAATTTTCACATTAATATCTGAGATCTTCTTTAAAGCTTCGGGCTAATATTGATTGCTCTATCAAAGCTTCTGTATCTTTATCAACCATTTTGAAAGACGTGATGTTAGGCAGTAGCCCCTGGCGAAGCTCTGATCCTCTGGCGTGATCTCGATGAAATAACGTATTGTTCGATATATAATCCTCAGAGCTATCGGCTTAAATCTCGAGCTATCGGCTTAAATCTAGAGCTACCTGTACAGTACTTGACTGTCTCAGAGCAATATTTTCATTTAGTCCCATGTTTGTATCCATATTTCATCTTTATTTAGCTTTGCGTACTTGAGAGTTTGAGGTTTTCTATTTCTAAGCTTCGTGATTTGATATATAGCCGTAGGTTTACGAGCAAATTATATTAATATTAATAATAGGCCTATTATTAAAATAGGCTTATTTATTTACTATTTAAGTGCTTATTAAAATTAATTAAGCGATTAAAAACGCTTCTAGTAATTTAACCCGAACCTTCTATTTATTCGATAGCTAATGCTGGATCTCAATGAACAATATAGTAAGACAACAACAATACTGAATGATATCTAGCATTATCTACAACTTAAGTATCATTCGTTACGTATATCAATCCATTTCCATTTCCGGTCCTCATTATCCATTTACCGGTCCTGAGTAAATGCGAGAATCTATGCACTGATCGGCTCTGCCGGGTGTCGAGCTCACTGGACTAGCTATCCAGATCAATCAATCAAAATTTAACGTCCGCTACGTTACCAATTGGCATTAATTACGTTAGTTATCAAATAAGCCGATGAGACAAACTCTATAAGCTTATAAAGTCACACTAAACTCACAATGTCGACTTTATCATTAGTTGAACTTACATTAATGATATTAGAGACGAGTCAGCCCTGTAATCGAACCCGTCATCAATTTATCCGCTGATCCGCAGATTGACGCACAACCGATCTTACTGGTTTGATCAATTTAATTTTTCTTTTTAAATAATATTTAGTAATGCGATATTTCTATTTATCTATAAACTTTTCTGTAATCTTGTCTCTCTCTCTTACTCTCTTTCATGCACTCTTTCTGTATCTTCTCTCTTTTTCTCTTCCTCTTTCTCTCTTTCTCCCTCTCCCTCCCTCTCTCTCTTTCTCTCTCTCTCTCTTTCTCTCTCTCTCTCTTTCTCTCTCGTTGTATTTCTTACTTTCTTCTGTCTCTCTATATCTCCACTCAGTAGGACAAGTGCAGGGATTTAGCGGATTGAGCGTCTGGGGATTTAACGGATTGCACGTATAGGGATTTAGCGGATTGAGAGTATGAATAAATCACAGGACACTATAAACTCTCACTTCCGTTTCACTTCCTCCAGACTTTCTTCTGCATCTGGTCCAGGTAAGCCGTGCAGACTATAATGCATTCTTCAAAGAGCATTATCATTAGGTAGGTAGGTTGTAGTGTGTTTAACGTCAAGGTCTGATTCACAAGGCTTCTCTTCGAGACGACTCGATACACTCGAGCTACCGTCACAAAGATTAAGGTAACAACAGTAAGTTACTGGTAAGTAAATTTGATACTTGGCTTGTCTCAAGAAGTAGATGTCACTCGCAATAATCTACCAAAAATACTCATATTAAAGATAAATAATTTTTTAAAAATGGTATTAATTGTAACTCTATTTGAATCAGAATTTGTCAAATATTGCGCTAGTAAATAACGTGAGGAATTATTAAAAATGGGTTCTAGAAATCAATTGTTAAAAGTGATTAAATTTAGAACGATAAACGAAGATGGAAGCAAAATTTTCTTTTTTTCCTTTTCGTATGAATACATTCGATAGCTTACAACGTAACCTTAGCGTCACAGAGTAAGGTTATTGCATTGTTTTATATTAGTATAAGAGCATAGGATTGCAGTGAAATTTTTCGCAAGTAAACTTAGCAATATACGCGGATTTTTAACAATTAAGCAATGAACCTAACTGAGAGCAGGTGCACTGAACTAATTGGAATGCATTTATTCACCGATGATTGGTTTAAAACAACTTCTAAATCTCTATCGGCCAATCGAACAGCAGCGGTAATTAGTTCAAACCAATTTCTTGCCAAGTTGTTTCTCTTAATGGAAGAATATTCGAACAGCCACTATACTTAAAACCTATCCGCCAGCTCTAAAGGCTAAAAGGTTCAAGGCTAAAGGCCAGTTTAACGGCGGTTTCTTGTCACGACAGTACATCAGTACCAGATTTGAATTATGAACCTACTGCTCCGCAATATCACAAGCTGGCCAACATGCTAAAGGTTCAGCCCATATACTGCAACCATGTATTAACTTATTATGCAACTACTCAATTTAATATTCTCTCTCTCTTTCTCTCTCTCGCTCTCTTTCTCTCTCTCTCTCTCTATTTCTTGCTCCCTCTCACACACACTCTGCACTTTCCTTCTAACACTTACTAAAAAGCTGATAAAGCTAATGTTAACGTCAGTTTTCTCACTCGAAAGCGATGTTAGTGACGGGCGAGCCCAGGATTTGAACCCCGCACATCCGCGGTCGAGTATCTTATTAAAAAGTTTTCACTACAGGCCTAAGGTTAATATTTCTTTCCACTTGAAACGAAGTGCTCCCTACAATGTTTAGGAGGCTGCTAAGCCACATACAGTATGTCTTGCAATATTTCTAAAACTGCTGCTATGATTTTTGAACCCAGCTAGAGAAGATGGGCCTTAGACTATATTTTCCCTAATTTTAAAATAGGTATCGATGACATTAATTTTGTCTCTCAATTTAAATATTTAGGTCATTTGATTGATAATCGTTTATGTGATGATAATGACATTAATCGTGAAATAAGTAATACCTTTGTCCGCACTAACACGCTTTTAAGGCGATTTTTTTAATTGCACCCGTACAGTTAAAATTATTCTGTTTAAAACGTACTGTTTATGTTTTTACGATATTGCACTCTAGTCCAAGTTTAAAGTGTCTTCTTTAAATAAATTTCGTTCATGTTATAACAGATGTGCCAAACGGTTCTTTTGTTTCAAAAGGCAGGATAGTTTATCCACCATGTTGCAGTCATGTAACATTCCTAGTTTTGATATGATTATATAATGTGTGTATAATCAGTGTGTTTGTAAGTGTGAAAGTGCACTAATTAATTGTTTTAGGTTGTGATTTTTCCATTTTAGAACTATAATATCTGATTTTACGATTGTTTACATGATTTCATGGGTGTGCTGTGTTGTGTGTCTTATATGCTTTGTGTGGGCCTTGCTGCCTAATTTTTAATTATAAATAAATAAATATTGCACAGTAGTGCAAAAAATCATACTGTTTATTTTCTAAATGTCAACTAATCTAACCTAATTCCACTAATTTAACCCTAATTCCATTCAAATTAAACCCTAATCCTAACCCTATCCCCAACCCTAATCATAAATCTAATCCTTTACAAAACTGAATTTAATAACTGCTATGCACCAAATATCCTATGCACCAAATTAAATAAAACTACGATTTTTGTCAATGATCTAATGACTATCAGTGCAAGCAAGTGTTACCATGGCTACGCTTAAGATCCTGCAGTGTTGCCATTCTCTCTAATGTTTCCACACAAAGCACACACGAGCATGGCCGCACTGTTTCTCTTAAGATCAATAGAAAACAAAATAAACAATTCGCACAAAACCTCTTTCAACATCAATGCGGCCGTGTTATGGAATCATCGAGTGGTGCGAGTCTACCAGCGATTACGAGAACAATACTAGTATCTCTATAAGATACAATACACTGCAATACAATACAGTGCAATACAATAAAATACAATACAGTACAGTACAGTACAGTACAATACAATACAGTACAGTATAGTATAGTACAATACAATACAGTATAATTCAATACAATACAATACAGTATAGTACAATACAATACAGTGTAGTACAGTACAATGTAATACAATACAATACAGTACAATACAATACAGTACAATACAATACAATACAGTACAATACAATACAATATAGTGCAATAAAATACAGTAAAATACAGTACAATACAGTATAGTACAGTACAATGCAATACAATACAGCACACTACAGTACAATATAATACAATACAATACAATATAATACAGTATAGTAAAATACAATGCACTACAGTACAAATAAAATACAATATAATACAGTACAATGCAATGCAATACAGTACAGTACAATATAATACACAACTCTACAATGCAATATAATGCAATACAATACAATACAATACAATACAATGCACTATAATACAATAATAAAATACAATATAATACAATGCACTACAATACAATAATAAAATACAATACAATACAATACAATGCAGTACAGTAGATACAGTGAATCTCTTCACTTAATAGGGGTGTCCATCTGAATGATATTGGTAAGAGGGTGCTAATTTTGTAGTCAGTATCTTGAAACACTTGCAGCTCTCGGTTAGATTATTCTCAAACTTACAACGTAAAGAATTGAATCTTAGAGTTACAGATAAATAATAAGTAATCCGGTCAGAGAAATTTAATTCTAAGTAATACGTCTGACAATATTTCTTTATATGCATTAGTTCTAGGTTTATGATTTTTCATAGATCGTTTAAGAGCTGCGTAGATCAAAATACTAATAGTAATACACATGTAGTTAGTATAGTAACCAATAGTACATAAGGGCATACTCAATAATTAGGTCTCTGTTCTTATTTTAGCAGCGAGCTTGTATTTACACTAATGTCACAAGAAAGAGGTGTGAACAAACAGAAATATTTGAAAGAATTCAATATATTCCTGACAGAGATTGAAAGAGAGAAAGATTTCTACCGTCAATCATTCAATAACTTTTCAGAAAGATTCTTTGAAGAAATTGCAGAAAACAATATCAAGAATATATGTGAATGTATTTAAAATTTTACTAAATAGAGACGTTAAGTGTAAAACGAGCCTCGGTAATTTGGTAATCGGGCTTTAATTAATATACTATACTATGGCATACCGTACTGATGCACACTATGCTGTACTATGGCACACCGTACCGCTACATAAATAACGAGTTCTTCTCGGTAACGTTTTATCACATTTTAAATATTTATATTAGACAAACAGACAGACAGACGGCCAGACAGACAAACAGACAGCCAGACAGACAGACAGGCAGACAGATAGACAGATAGACAGACTTCTTTAGCAAACTATTATAAAGCAAAGTATGGGAATCGTTTATACAGTAATAATACTATGAGGAGACTTGGAATTGTTTTAGAGCAGCTTATTAGTCCAACAAAAGAGAGCTTTGTTCCACATCCACAGCGTTTAATTGATCGATTCTCTGTTTTACAAAGTAAACATTTAAAGCTCCTGGCTTTTCTTACAGTGCCCTTGGTACGAGCCGGGCAGTATTTTATGTGTAGATAGAATAGTAGCCGATAATTGCGATACTGCACTCAGAACAATTGAGCACGAATAGAAGATAGCTGAAGTACTGTACTTATATATACACGTGTATATATATATATATATATATATATATATATATATATATACCGTATATATATACATATATATATATACCGTATATATATATTATATATATATATATATATATATATATATATATATAGAGAGAGAGAGAGAGAGAGAGAGACATAGAAAGAGAGAGAGAGAGAGAGAGAGAGAGCGAGAGAGAGAGGGAGAAACAGAGAGGCAGAGACCATGGAATGATTTACACAGATATTCACTGAGATGCTATAAAGGAATACTATGGAAAGAATTGTTTCTAGAAATGTTGGCAAAAACAATTTCTAAACTTGTCATGATATTAACACTTTATTTTAAAATAAGTACGAACATCTGACAATTACTTCATATAAATTCCAACGGGTTTACTAGTAGTCCACGACCACATCGAGCTAAGTCAACTCACCCCCAATCAATCAATGCTAAAATGGCTACACTTAAATAAAAAGTCCACTCAAAGTTCTTTTGTCTTGCTGTAACTGCAGTGACGCTATTGGTTGTTAATGGCATTCCAATTAGATACAATTTAAGTCCATCCATCATTCTCATTGGTCATTAGCTGTCACGTGCCACTGTGACATCACCGTCTTCGGTCTGTACTACCTAGAAAGTGGCAAGAGGGATTGATAGCGTTATAGAGGCATATACATATATATCTATGTGTATTCGTTTTATAAATAAAATGACTATGCACCCAGAGAAGATACGGACATACACCCTCCCAACCCCCGCGTAAACGACAATATTTATACGTTTACAAGAGCTTAACGTTAAAGAAGGATGCGATGAGATAAGCTACCAGGTAGCTGTTTCATTTGTGATTTGATAAGCTTAGTTGTGATATGCTGTCAGATAGAATTGTTATTTTCTACTACTTTATTATTAAGAACAATTTCTTTAGCTTTATTAATCCATCAATAAGAATTAAACGTCCGGTTGCTCGCCATAAGGCAATTTCAGAGACGTACTTTATATTTCTATATAAGACTTCTCTACAACAAGAGTAAAATATTACAGGCTTCCCTTAACATCTTGGAAAATTGATAAATTAATTTTTAAAAATGTCGTTTATAATTTCTGGAAACCCAATTCAGACGCTGTGTTATTAGGAATTTGAGAAAATTTTAATATCTTTAGCACAGAAACACTTTAGTACAGTTATTGTAATTTAATGTAAACACTATTGTAATTTCATTAAAATTTCATTTTAGTTTCATTGAAATAATCACTATAAATATAATTGTCTTTTTAATACAATTGTATTATAATACTAGGACTGTTCAATTAAAATTACACCAGAATTTCACTCAAATTTCACTCAAATTTCACTCAAATTTCACTCTAATTTCACTCTAATTTCACTCTAGTTTCACTCTAATTTCACTCTAATTTCACTCTAATTTCACTCTAATTTCACTCTAATTTCACTCTAATTTCATTATTGGCCAGCAGAGCATTAACGTATGTTTCAGATAACGGTTAAATTAAATATTTTCAAAAAATCTAATTTATTTTCTTTTTTTTGAAAAGGTCGCGAGAATGGTACACACTTTTATGTTAGTTTGACTTTTTAAATAATAATAATAATAATAATAATAATAATAATAATAATAATAATAATAATAATATAGGTTTAACGTCCGTTTCCTCATCCAGGGATGATGTCAGGGACGTCAAATTGCAAATTGTAAATACGCTATTGATTACATTTGAACCATTATCATCTAATTCGCTTCAGAATCAGTACCGAAATTCGACCGCTGTTAGATCAGATCTTTCTAGGTCATCACTCGATCAGGAAAGAGACGTTAAACGCAACAGATAAATAAAAACAAAGAGTGTTGGTACATACCTTCTTGTTCGGTTAAGCAATTTACAGAGACAAGGACTAGAGCAATGAAGTGTAAAGCAGACAGGACGACAGATGGCGCAGATTTCATTCTCAGCTTTCTATGGACATCTGATCAACAACCAACACACCATTAATCGTAAAAATAGTGAAATTATAAATACCACAATATTGAGCGCTCGACGCGTATATAAACTGAATATTGAACTTTATGTACTAACTTGGTAATTGGCTATCGATTATCTTGAAGATAAGCCGTTCGGACTTTTGACACTGACGTTAAATCCATATTATTTTAAGATCGATAGATGAATCTCAATGTGATAAAGGGTCTGTATCTACCTTAACAGCCTGAATCTATTAAATATTCTGCTAGAAAGCACGAGTACTCGATTTAAAAATGCAAAAGTTCAGCGCACATCCATTTCTCCGGTCCTGTCACATACAAACCCAAGAGAAAATAATCCTGAGTCCAGTGTCACAGAATATCCATTATATCCAGTCACGTGATCGTGCAATGCTCCATAGTGTATCCAATGATCAAATTTATATCATGATATTATGGCAAAATGTCTGTAAATAAATCCGTAGTTGGTAGAATCTATAGCTTTAATATGGAGAGCTCTGTACGAAGCGTGAAAGAAGAATATGCAAGAGCATGAATGTTAGGCAGAACACTAAGAGTGAAGAAGAGAGACAGACAGACAGACAGACAGACAGACAGACATACAGATAGATAGACAGGCAGACAGATAGACAGACTGATAGACAGTCATACGGACAGACAGACAGACAGACATATAGACAGACAGACAGACAGACAAGAGGATAGACAGACATACGAATAGAAAGGCAGGCAGACAGACAGACAGACATACCGACAGACAGACAGGACAGAGTGGGAGGAGGAGAAAAGGATAGAAAATAATAATCAAAGCAATATGTTTGAGTGTCAAGACACATAGCGAAATAGCTATTACTGACTAATTAATTAATTAATTAATTAATTAGCAAGTCTAAATTATTATTATTTAATATTATTTTTTTATTGCCCTGGGCTGTATAAGGCCCTGGGATAAAATGTAAGATAAAAGAATAACTTTATTTAATTAAAAGAAAGATAGAAAAATATTTAAAATAGTTCCTCTACGCTCTGGGAGGCCGCATTCGCCATTGAGCCCCGAACGCAGACAGCATTAAAACGCTGGAGTGCAATAGATAGGCGCTGCCATAGAAAGGCCTTTTCCCGTTGATCGCCTGTAATGGCAAAATGGTCGTCAAATGGCAAAATGGTCGGCAAAATGGACAAGACGTTGGTCGCCTGAAATGGCTAATAGTAGTAATAATAATAATAATAATAATAATAATAATAATAATATTAATAATAATAACCGGCTTCCCAGAGTGCAGAGGAATTATTTTAAACGCTTTTTTAAAAACTTTTAATTAAATAAAGTCTCCATAATAATAATAATAATAATAATAATTATTATTATTATTATTATTATTATTAAACTCAATAATAAAATTATTTTTCTCTACTGTTTAAACACTATCGTCAACAATATTATCATTATCATGATCTTAGTCATCAGTATCATCATCTGCCCTTGAATCTCAGTTTAACTAGCCTTTATTGTTGTCATATATTAAATTCTTACTATCTTATTCTACATCGCAGCATGAATTCTCAAGTTCTTCTTTTAATTCGATTTACATCGATAATTGATATATATTTGATGATAACAATAGAGACGTGCATTGTTTTTTATTTCATTTTGACTTTAGTCGTAACGCACCAGGCATAGTTTAGGAGATTTCCAGATCTTTTCGCTTATTTTCAATTTATGGATGATTAATAGTCCTACTTCAGCGTCAATTAAGCGTATTCAGAAAGTAAAGATAAATATGGGATTCAACAGATGCGTTAAACGGGTCCTGATATACCTGATATACTCAAAGTTTTTGTCGCTGCATAAGAGCACTCCTTAGATCAACAAGTTAATCCCTTCACAAAGTCTATTCCTTATCCTTCCCTCATGTGCCTATAGCTTGGGAAAAGAATGGCTTCTGAGGTGGTTTCCCGTTGTCTTCCTCATTTTGATGGATTAATTACCATTTAATACTGGGGGAAAATATTTCAAGGTGAGGTGGGTCCATCTTGCCATCCTCAGCTCCTGCCTTAGTCGCCTCTCACGCATACGCAGCAGATCGTTTGTGGTTGCCCTATTCGACAGTGGTTCAACTACACCCGAGCACAACACGGGGAATGACCAATATATGGGACGTTAAATCTTTATGTGGTTCTATGACTGAGTTTCATATGAAATATATACATGTAGTTATTGATAGATTTATTATCTAACGAAATAACTTGACTACGCAGTAACTCCCTCCATCCAACCTTAACACACTGGCTCTATTAACCTGTTTATTTGGTTAATACCTTTTTGATATTACAATAGAACTCTAACATAATTTGCTTCTATCCCAGCTACCTTAGCCAATGGCTGGAACCAGTGACGATGTCAGTAAGATATTCGATCGAGGATCAGTATGTGCGGGATTCAAATTCTGGGCTTCGTCCGTCACTGGCATCGCTTTTGAGCGAGGAAACTGACGCTAACATCAGCTTTTACCAGCTTTATCACTACAACTGGCTGCCTAACGGTTATAAATAACAATTTCTAGCATGTCACTCTGATATAACCACTTCTAACATATCACTCTGATATAATCACATCTAACGTATCAATCTGATATAACCATATCTAACGTATCACTCTGATATAACCATATCTAACGTATCATTCTGATATAACCACATCTTACGTATCAATCTGATATAACCACCTCTAACATATCTCTCAGATATCAATCGCTATGTAACTGCAATAAACTCTCAGTCACTTGAGTCTATAGAATATCGCTCAGTGGTCGCTTGCTCCAGTAGCACGCTAGATTAGCTACAATTCTCTACTACTGACACACCGCGCAGGTTATCAATAATAACATCGTCACCATGCGGCGCTTGTGTAGCAGCTATTCACTGGGCTGCTGTTAGCTGTAGCAGCAGTTCACTGGGCTGCTGTTAGCTGGGCAGCTATTCACTGGGCTGCTGTTAGCTGGAGCTGCTGGACAGCTGTCAGGTTGTAGCTAGCGGTACGGTCACGGTTGCATCTGCAGCTGTTGCTTTTGCAGCAGCGTTTATTACTAGCTACCGTTACTTCTCTT
The DNA here is from genome assembly GCA_905160935.1 of Enchytraeus crypticus. Lineage (NCBI taxonomy): Eukaryota > Metazoa > Annelida > Clitellata > Enchytraeida > Enchytraeidae > Enchytraeus > Enchytraeus crypticus. The sequence goes on along the minus strand of CAJHZI010000517.1, from coordinate 2,096,369 downwards.
GTTGTTGTTATGTGTGCTATTATTGTTACTTTTGTTTTCACAGTTACTTATGTTATTGTTGTCACTTTTGTTGCTACTGTTACTTACTTATGTTGTTGTTGCTACTGATGTATAAGTTATGTTGTTGCTGTTACGTCTATTGTTATCGTTACTTGTGTTGTTACTGTTACTTCTGTTGTTGTTTCTACTGCTGCTATACTATTTTCTATGCAGCAGCTGATGCTCTTAAAAAACTCCACAACTGCTGCGACTTAGCTGCTGCCTGCTGATGTCGCAGTTCTTATTTTTCTTATTATTTTTCTTCTTCTTCATCATCTTCTTCTTCTTCTTCTTATTCTTCTTCTTCTTCTTCTTCTTATTCTTCTTCTTCTTCTTCTTATCTTTATTCCGGCATAGGCGCAGGGTCCGCTTAGTATACTACTTTAAGAGAAAAATTAGACAAATCGCTTGGACATTATATTTACACATCTACTTCTTGAGGGTGCTCAACCTTTTTAAAAAAAATTATAAAATTGCAAATAAATTAGATAAATCTTCAGTATTCTGTCAAATGACTGTTTCAGGCTACTAATTTTCCTTGCGTAATTTATTTTGCGTAAGTCTATTTTTAAGCTTTCTAAGGAGCTCCTCGGATGCTCGTTATCTTATAAAAAAGAATAAATAATTTAACACATTTATTTTACATATCACAATAATGTATTAATGTATTTGCAATTGTTGACGTCACTCCTACTGGAGATCTCTTCAATCAGTCTCTACGTCATATTCACACACGAAACTTTGTGTAATTTCATTCAATCTTAAGGTAAGTTATAAATTATTTCTAGTTTTCATCATCAAAATACATCATTGGATTCCTGATAATTTTATAGCAGGCTGCAAAAGTAGGTATTCTAGTAGGTATTCTAGTAGGTATTTAAAGTAGGTATTTTAGATGTTTTAAACAAACCATAAAGACAAAAAAAGGAATTTATAGGCTCTTTGTTGTTCAAGTAATTCTGTCAGAATTTCTGAATTAACTGACACTAACAGTTTAATATATTAATATAAAAATGCTGCAAATGCTTAACTACTCAAATAAATAGGTAAACTATTAGTCAAGTCCAAGTCAAGACCATATTGCAGCATCGCATTACTCTGGTCTGACTATGATTTCAAAGATATTACAATTGCTAGCGTAGTAACGGTGAAAAACATCTCTCTTTCTCTAGTGTTCTACCAAATTGCAGGTCCAAGGCACATATTCATACTCAAAGTCTGCCTTCACTCTCCTAATAGAGCATTTCATTGATCAACAGGTTAATTCCTTCGCTAAGGCTGTGCCTAATTCAAACCTTATATGGTTTTAAGCTTGATAAAAAATATGGCTTCTGAGGTAATTCTCCGTTGCCTTCTTCAGTTCTTGCTCAGTCGCCTCTTACAATACGTTCAGTTAAATGTTGTTCTATTATTTAGTATCTCGGACACAACACGATAAAATCTAAAATATCTAAACAGTAAATACCCAATGAAGTTTATTTTTCAACCTCTTTTCATCTATTATATTATATGTGGACATGAAGAGAAAGACTGAAAATCGAGATGAGTAGAGGAGTTATATACCATGAACCTGTCAGTAGGTCACTAAGAGAGAGAGAGAGAGAGAAAGAGAGAGAGAGAGAGAGAGAGATTGAGATATTACTATTTTATTTTATCTTCCACATTTGTTATTTATGATATTTCTTTAGAAATTCGAAGTATTTCTTTTAGGCAACCTAACTTCTATAATCGAATATTAAGTGACTCCCTGCTAGCGTGTTGCTGGGGGTAACCAGGGAAAGTGCCGACATCTGTCGATAGCCTGTGAGACAAGAGAGCAGAGAACACTCGCTAGAGGCGCCTCTATAAATTACTCGCTTCCCTCTCTTCAATAAAGTATTGCTCGCTCTACCGGTTTATAGGTCCGCCTTCGACACGGCCTGGCTTAATGGTTAAACGTTTGGTTTAAATCCAAAACAGAGATGATCAAATCATCTCTTAGTCAATGTGATCTCTCTCTCTCTCTCTCTCTCTCTCTCTCTTGGTACACTGACGACTGGCAGGTCCATGGTACATAACGCCTCTACTCTTCTTCCGCTTTCCTCTTCATGTCCACATACGAGTGGATCTTTAAATCATCTAACATAACTAATCTCGGCCTGCCCCTGCCTCTTTTTCCTTTCATTCTACCTTCTGAATGTGTCCTATCCAACTCTTCTTTTCTTAATTCGTCCTCATGGAAGTGGATATAGATAGAAGCCATTCATTATTTTAGTAGCGGACGGAGACAGTTAGGTGGAAGACATTTGCCCTGGTTATGGTGGAGATAGGTGGAATGAAATAAATACTATAGAGATGGATTCTGAGTGAAACAGCGAGAGAGAAAGAGAGAGAGAGAGAGAGAGAGAGAGAGAGAGAGAGAGAGAGAGAGAGAGAACGAGGTACAAGAGATGAGAAGAACAAGAAAGAAGGTTTAAAGGAAGCAGGTAGAGCAATAGAGGAGGATCAATAATTAATGATAGGGAGCAGCAAAATAAATGAGCTCAGTGAGTGAAAAATGACAGAGAACAAGCGAAAGAGGTGAACATAGAAACAGAGAGAGAGAGAGAGAGAGAGAGAGAGAGAGAGAGAAAGAGAGACTGACAGAGTGAGGGAGAGAGAGAGAGAGAGAGAGAGAGCGAAAAAGAGAGATACAGAGAGATTGAGAGATTGAGAGAGTGAGAGAGAAAGAGAACGAGAGAGAGAGAGAGAGAAAGAGACTGAGAGAGTGCAAGTAAGAGAAAGAGAGAGAGAGAGAGAGAGAGAAATGGCGAGAGGGAGAGGGATGGACATAGAGAAAGGAAAGGAGAAACTCTGATCTGGAATCGATACTCATTAGTGACCTCAAGCAACCGTTATCACATCACAGCTCTTCTGCTGCAGCTAGTGCTGCTTCTAGTGCTGCTGCTAGTGCAGCTGATGTATAGGCTGCTGCAACTAGTTCTGCTGTTATAGCTGCTGCTGCTAGTGCTGCTGCTTTTGAGGCTGCTGCAGCTAGTGCTGCTGCTGTCACTGCTAGTGCTGCTGCTAGTGCTGCTGCTAGTGTTGCTGCTAGTGCTGCTGCTAGTGCTGCTGCTAGTGTTGCTTCTAGTGCTGCTGCTAGTGCTTCTGCTGCAGCAGCTGCTACCACTGCCAGTGCTGCTGTTGTTAACAAGCCCTAATAAATGTTCTAATTAAATGGATTTTTTGTTCAACCACATAAATGTCTTCAAGAATTTTTAATTAATATCAAATATTCCTGATTTCTTTCGCACTTATATTTAATATTGGCGATTTTAGAGATAAATTCGCAGGTTTTAGTGTTTACCGTCAAGGCTCAGAAGCACAATTTAGGCTTCTCTTCAAGATGACTCGACACAATCGAGCTACCGTCACAAAGATTGTGTTACTCAAAATCAGTAACTATTACATCTAGCGTATGTACAGACAATACCGAAATCCCACACGTAGGTTGTGGTGTGTTTAACGTCAAGGTTCAGAAGCTCAAGACTTCTCTTCAAGACGACTCAACGCACTAGAACTACTGTCACAAAGGTTAATATAACAGTACCAAATGTTAGTTATGCTCCTTTTGCTTCACAATGCGAATCCCAATCCCACACTTGCTGTCAGTGAAATATAAAATATTCTCTTCTAGCAGGAAAAAAAGGTGTTGAATTGCAATATTATTTCGATGTGCCAGTCAGTCAATTTTAAAACCAATCCTTCAAAAGTCAGCAGTACAGATACAAAAATCAACTCTTTTGCCTATAAATTATGACAACCATAGCTTCTCGGTGAAATGTCCTATCTTTTCTCAGAATGGAGTAAATTATTAAAATTATTTTTCGAAGTTGGACTACTGCAATTCCCTGTTTTTAAGTCTTCCTGGCTGTGAGATTGATCGGTTGCAGTTTGTTCAGAATTCTCTTGCGCGAGCAATTTTTTGTAGTTCCAAGTACTCACATGTTACGCCTATTTTGAAGTCTTTGCACTGGCTAAAGATTAACGAGCGTATCATTTACAAAACAGCTTCGTTAACCTATAAGTCCATCATCATCCCTGGACAAACTTGTATGTCTCACTTGATTAAAGTGATGCAGCCTGATGTAGCCTGCTATTACTCGGTCTTCTAAGTTAATTACTCTTGTGAGATCTAGCTTACCTTCACGCTCTAAGCTATCTAATCGTTCTTTCCAGCATGCTGCACCTCAGATCTGGAATTCTCTTCCATCCAATCTTCGAAAATCTTCATTTGAATCACATCAGCCTTTGCTTTCCTATGAGCAGTTCCATAAGCAGTTGAAGACCTACCTTTTCTATCTCTCTTTTCCATCCAGTGTCCATGAGCAGCGACCTGCGCCTAAACCACCTTTTCTTTAACTCCCTTTACTTTAGACTGAATTTCTGGATTTTGGAATTTGCATCGTTTTGGACCTTCTTTTTTTGCTCGCCGGCTTGATTTTGTCTCAACAGTGCTCGATGTTGTCATTGATGACTGTAGCACTCTAATTGTTGCTATTATTATTATTAAATTAGTGTTATTATATAATTCGTATCTGCACTGAATGTATTGGAAGCGCGGCACCAGCCTATGTGAGTTACGAGCAGACAGAGCTTCTACCGGAAGCACGTACTCGATTATCTCAAGTCACGTGACGCCGATCAGCTGATTCCTCTATTATCGCTCACAATCCATCGAATCAGCTCGTGGCGACTCGATGCAGTCTGCGGGGGGTCTAACCTTCTAATAAAATGAAATAAACGAAATAGAAAAATAAATAAGTTTTTGAATTGTCAGGTGGGCGGTTGTTAAACCAAAATTATTCTTCAGCATCTCATTTAAAAATTTTACTATATATAAATAGTTTATATTATTATAAATAGAAATTACTAAAACTTAAACTACTAAATACTAATAGTTTATAAATATGCTCGGGTCAGTGTTTAATTATCAATTAATTATTGTAAAATCTGATAATTAATTATTGCAAAATCTATCCCTTTAATCTCTCTCTCTCTCGCTCTCTCTCTCTCTCTCTCTCTCTATATATATATATATATATATATATATATATATATATATACACACACACATATATACAGTATATACATGTATATATATATATATATACATATTATATATATGCATATATATACATGTGTGTATATATATATATATATATATATATATAATATTACAATAATTAATTGATAACCAATAATTGACAGAAGTTCAAGGTCAGTTCTCATCCAATGTATAGGTCATAGATGTTGTGGATGAATTAAATATATATAGCTCACTAAAAATATATATACATATCTCTAAAAAGCTACAGTAGGCCTATTGTTGGTCTAAAGTCTGATAAAATCACAAATATTGCATAAGGTATATTTAGCTGGCAGATACGACTGATTTACTCCTACACCCCCCCCCCCCCCGCCCCTTGATCAGACAATTTTTCATGGGCCCGGGATGTTTACAGTCAGATCCTAATTGATTTCTGATCAATAGCGCCGATCAGCCGATGCGCTTCTCTGCATTCATATGAAACCTGCAGTAACAGTCCCTCCCCGCGCGGTCTACATTATTTGATAATATGCCAGTGCTTCTGAGCTTTACGTTTAGCATGTGAAAATCTTCAGTGCTACATGCTTGCACTCGACATTGGCGTGTAACTCAGAAAGTATGGGACATCAAATGATGATGATGATGTCACTTACATCGCTTTCGAGTGAGGAAACTGACGTTAACCTTAGCTTTACCAGCTTTACCAAATAGATGCAGAATAGACATTAATCAAGTGGAAACGAGCTCTAAGGTTGAGAACATTAAAACCACAGAGCATGTTTATTACATTGTTAAGATTGTGACAGGGATATATAATATTTAATAGAGGTGTTAAGAGATCTAAAGGAAATGAATGTAAGAGAGAGAGAGAGAGAGAGAGAGAGAGAGAGAGAGAGAGAGAGAGGAGAGAGAGAGAGAGGGAGGGAGGGAGAGAGAGAGAGAAAGAAAGAGAGAGAAAGAGAAAGAGAGAGAGAGAGAGAAAGAGAGAGAAATAATGATCTAATAAGAGATATAGAGCGAGAGAGAGAGTTAGCGAGACAGACGGAGACATGGACAGAGAGACAGAAGCATAGAGAGAGACAGAAAGAATTAATGAGATTGATTGAGAAGGTAACTCGGAGAGAGACATAGAGAGATATCCAATGATAGAGAGGAATACGGATCAAAGATCTACAGAAATTTCACTGTGAGCAGTGGGATATCTTTGGAATGAGAATGAATGGGTGGAGCAGGAAATGGAAGAGTTGAGGATAGCGTTTGATCGCTCCATCTACCAGTCCACTCACGATTCCTCGAGCATTCTCCATCTATCCAATCAAGCAATACAACTGTCAGACTAGCGACAGAAGTTTTACATCCTCAATTCTTTCAATCAAGCAATATAACTGTCAGGGTAGCGTCAGAAGTTTTACATCCTCAATTCTTTCAATCAATACAATTGTTAGACTAGCGACAGAAGATTTACATCCTCAATTCATCCAATCAATCAATACAACTGTCAGACTAGCGACAGAAGTTTTACATCCTCAATTCTTTCAATCAATACAATTGTTAGATTAGTGACAGAAGATTTACATCCTCAATTCTTCCAATCAATCAATACAACTGTCAGCCTAGCGACAGAAGTTTTACATCCTCAATTAATTCAATCAATACAACTGTCAGACTAGCGACAGAAGTTTTACATCTTCAATTCATCCAATCAATCAATACAACTGTCAGACTATCGACAGAAGTTTTACATCCTCAATTCATTCAATTAATCGATACAACTGGATTCAATCCATCGATACATCTGGCTGTCTATCTATAGTAGTTTTACATTTTCAGTTAAATTAATCTATTAATGCAACCTTAAATTGATAATCTCATTTAAGTTCCATGAATTATATTAGTAGTTACATATTTTTGCTAATAATAATATTCTATCAGATTTATTATTTGAATATTATTGCTAGTGAATTATTAATTACTAATTAATTAACTATTGCTATTATTAATGTATTATATCTTTTGCAGCATGTAGCCAATACGAATCGAAACTCTTATAATAATCAGAATCAACAGTCGACATCTGGTGAATAATTAATTATCGTCTGGTAGAGTCGGAATTCTGGACGCCTCCCATTTATCTTCTAAGCTGTGGTTCCTTGTTGGATATCGCTAATCAACGATAAAAAGCAAGAGTTTTGAATGAAGCAGGATGAGAATATAGGAAAATGACGATATCGAACACTTTAATTAATTCCTTTTTAACAATCTTAAACAATCTTACCGACATCTCCACTGGATGGAGCAGCTCAACCGTGATCAGGATGGGTGGGTTTCAAAGCCTCGGCTCGCCTGACACTGACATCGCTTTCGTGAAACCGGACGTTAAAATAGCTTTGATCAGTTTTTTTATGTTACAAGGTGTAGCTCGAAAGCTATTATTTAGTCAAAATCACCGTTCCAACGAAACCCTATGCTATTTTACTGCTTTGATATATCATCCCCGATTCGAAGCCTAGGTATGATTTACATCTGAATGGTAACTAGCTCATTAATCAGCTCTCTGTCAACAGCAGGTCGTGGCCCTAATTAGCTGCTTAGTTGTGTCCTTTTTAATTTTTGGAGCCAGTTTTTATTCATTAGCGACATACCTATAACGTTTTCTCACTGAAGTAAGATACGATCTATCCCTTTTGCATGCTCGTGGATCAGGTATAAACAGCTAAATGTTCTTCTGAAAAATTAAATGCATCAGGTCTATATCAAGTCGTAGGCACGGGAATTGTTCAATTTGATCTAAGGGCAAAACCCTATAGATAAGTACTGGTCGTGTAGATAAGATAGATATATAATATATATCATATAGATAATATATATATATCGATAGATAGATAGAAGATAATAAGATAGATAGATAGATATATAGAAGATAGATGATAGATAGATATCGATAGAGAGATAGATAGATAGCTAGATAATAGATATATAGCTAGATAGATAGTAGCATAGATAGATAGATATATAATATAGATAATAGATAGATAGATAGATAGATAGATAGATAGATCGATCGATAGATGATAGATAGATCGATAGATAGATAGATAGATATATAGATAGATAGTATAGATAATAGATAGTAGATAGATAGATAGATTAGATAGATAGATAAGATAGATAGATATATAGATAGATAGATAGATAGATAGTAGATAGATGTAGATAGATAGATAGATAGATGATAGATAGATATATACATGATAGATAGATATAGATAATAGATCGATAGATAGATAGATAGATAGATAGATGATTAGATATATAGATAATAGATTCATGATCTATAGATGTGAGATAGATAGATAGTAGATAGATCGATAGATAGATAGATAGATGATTAGATGATGATCGATATATAGATAGATTAGATAGATTAGATGATAGATAGATAGATAGATAGATCGATCCGATAGATAGTAGAGATAATAGATCGAGATAGAGAGAGGAGATAGCGACATAGAGAAGAGAGAGAATGAAATAGATAGAAGGTTATATATATATATATATATATATATATATATATATATATATATATATATATATATATATATATATATATATATTGAAAGATAGAGAGAAACAGAGAGAGAAAGAGAGAGAGATATAGTAAGAGAGAGAGAGAAAGAGAGAGACAGAGACAGAGACAGAGAGAGACAGCGTGTGAAAGACGGACTCTTACACGAGTCCTCAGCTAATAAATCACGGGATCTCTAGCGGGATATATGACAGTAAGGATTCGCGCCTACGTCATCGTCCAATGATACAGCACGTGACTCCAACATAAATCCTTCACCCACACCCTATCTCCCTCCCCTACCTCCATCTCTCCATACACCTTATATCCTCACAGCACCTTGACCTCGCCCCCTTCCCGAATATTAAATGATTTCTACGTATGAGAAAGTGGAGATGCAACAACAACAACAACAAAATTAGAGTGCTACTGTCGTCAATGACAACATTGAGCATTGTGGTACCAAATCAAATCCGATGAGCAGAGTGTGGGATAAAAAAACGGTGCGATCCAAAATCCGGGAGTTCGGTCCGAGGAAGGGTACTAGTGGAATGGAGGTTTACGTGTTGGTCTCGGGTCATCGCGATGCGCCAAATTGTCAAATGTTAACGACAGTGGAAAGAGCCAAATGTCAGCAAACTCCGATACATGATTAACCTTCCTGGGTCTCTAATAGATATCGCTTAGTTATTGACTGACCTGGGCTTTGAACCCAGACCACTAGCTTCCGAGATGAACACTTTAACCGCTACTCCACATCATAACATAACAATTAGAGTGCTACAGTCATCAATGACAACATCGAGTACTATTGAGTCAAAATCAAGCCGGCGAGCAAAAGGAAGGTCCAAAATCGTTGCAAATTCTTAAATCCAGAAAATCAGTCCAAAGATCCCACCTCTTATTTCAGAGACCTCATTAAACTGCATCGTATCTTCAAAATGTCCATATTTTCAGGAGAGTATTTAATGGCGTTACAGCAGCCAGTGCCTAGGCTAGGCAGTGCACCATAAAGCAGAAGACGAATAAAATACCATATTATTCTGTGTGATATACTGTTATATCTCTTATTGTATATAATATTTCATGCAATAAACAGAGAGGCTACGAGATAAGCAGTTAACTGGAAATATGGTTGAATAATTCTTAACTTAATCATTTCAACGGCAGCTCAACTATGTATAAACGTGAACAACAGCCGTCAGGGAAGACGATATACATCTTATCTAACTGTAGTAGCTAACCACTGTCAAAGACTGTATTAATTTTTACAGAAAAACAAATAAAATAACCGTCAGGAAGAAACATAATTGTACTCCATCTGTGTCGAATCGTGCTTCTAAACCTTAGCGTTAAACACACCGCGATTTATCTGTTGTTAAACCTTTGTTTTATATCCTTCGTTGGACAATAGTATATCATCAGATACATCTTCAAAATATAAAAGAATGAACTGTAGTAATGGAAATTACAAGTTCTCAACTTTGTTTTCAGTGCAATATAATCACTAGATGGACTTCTTGTTCCGCTGCATTGAGAATTCTTACTTGAAAATCCAAATTCAATTACGTGATTGAAGACTTGAAGCGAAGACTCGAAAGTCTTGTTGTATTTATCAAGAAAGAGGAAAGCAAGTTCAAACGTATTAGAGGATAAATCAATCTACAGACCCACTAGAGTGTTGTAAAGCTTACGATGAGACTGCAACAGAATTCTGTAAAACTGTGAGACGTTTGATGAAATAGATTGACTGAAGCTATTACGCCAGCCAATCTCACTAAAAAAACTCTCTCTTAGTGTACTGACTACTGGCAAGTCCATGGTATATAATGGCTTCATTCTTCTCTGTGTTCCGCTTTCCTCTTCATGTCCACATATGAGTGGATCTTTAAATCATCTAACATACCTAATCTCGGCCTGCCTCTGCCTCCATTTCTTTCCATTCTGCCTTCTATGACCTCTTTTAATAGACTTTCCCCCTTTAGTTCTATGTTCAATCCAACTCTTCTTCCTATTTTTAATGCATTTATGAACTGTCTATCTGTACCAACTCTCTCCAGAAATTCCACTGTCTCCAGAACTAACAAAACTAAACGCCGAAATACCCTGTGTTGAAAAATTTAAATTGAATCCATTAATATTAGAAAATATTTGAAGATAGTGATATTGTTTCAACTCATACAGCGAAGAAAATGACGTCATCACTTGTCGCTATGCTGTACACTGTATTTAATTTGATAAACCTTCGATATGATACGAGATCCTGGTTCAAATCCTGGGTTCGCCGTCACTGACATCGCTCTCGAGTCAGGAAACTGACGTTAACATTAGCTTTATTGAATGTCTCAATAGCGCAATGGTTACAGGTGTAAATAACGTCATGAAGTTTTAAATGACAGACCCTGAGGTGAATTGAACCCTCGTGGGTTTGATTCCCGGTCGCGCTGATCTGAGAGTGAAATCTCGGACATTCACTGGACTGGCTACACGGAAAATGGTCTAAATTTCCTAACGGATTTAACATGCGATATTAAAAGTGATAGATATCAACTTAGCTGATCATTTCACGATAATGCGTGTTAATATTGTTATTATTATAATCAGCGTTTTATCAATATACGATTTGATATAACCTACAAGTCTTCCTTGTAAATCATAATCTATACCTACTGTCTGTGCATGAGAAAATTCTTCCATTAGCTTTTCCGCAAACACATCCAGTCTGAGGTGCGAAAATGTCCTGGAAAAGCAATTATTGGACTTGACGCCTAGTGCAAACCCAGTTCTATTCGATGCCGATGATATAATAATATACGCCAGGACTCAATACGGCGCCACACATCAAATCCAATGACGCGCTAATCTATAAACGACAGTTCCATAATACCTTAATTATCGTCTCATCGAATAAACATAAACAGGCTGCGTTGTTCCATCAGTCCATAGAACTGAAGAGAAATCCTCTGTTGAGAGCTTCAGTTCTATAGCATATCTCCCAAACAGCACTTCCGTATATGCGGTCACAATGGAAACAATTCATTAAAGCGATGCCGTGGTTCATGACAGCATCTGTTAAAAATAGCTGGTAAAGCTAAGGTTAACGTCAGTTTTCTCACTCGAAAGCTATGTCAGTGACGGGCGAACCCAGGATTCGAACCCCGCACATACTGATCCGTCGAGTATCTTCCCGACTTGACCACTGGCTCCAGCCAGTATGTCACGTATCTCTCTCCCTCATTCTCTCTTTCTTTCTCTCTCTCTCTCTCTCTCTCTTTATCCTCCCCTCTGTTTTTCTTTCTGCCTCTTTCTCTCTCAGAGTTTAAGAGGCACAACGTGAACAGACACACACACACACACACACACACACACACACACACACATACATACATACACACACACACACACACGGCGCTATCTTCCACCCACCCATGATCTATAGTTTCTCCACAGCTCTACTGCAGATAAAGCTCTCCTCTAATTTCTAATCAGTCGCTACAGCTGCTGCCACCCCGCGACTAATTGTCTCTCACAACCAGGACAATCGCCCCCTGGTGAACAGCTGCCCCTTGCTTATAGTGCCCACCTCGTGTCTCACTGGCTGGAGCCAGTGGCGAAGTCGGTAAGGTACTCGACCGCGGATTAGTTTGTGCAGGGTTCAAATCCTGGGCTCGCCCGTCACTGACATCGCTTTCGAGTGAGGAAGCTGACGTTAACTTTAGCTTAATCTAAGTTTTTAGATAAAAATTGATCAACCGAGTAAGAGCAGTGTCTGAATGTCTCGGTGGCTCAGTGCTCAGGCTTCTGACCTTGACGTTAAACCCGCATCTAAAATGGAAGGGAGTATCTAACTGGATACTCAACTACTCGTAGTTAATCATCAAAGTGTTCTAGGTGTATCCGAGTGTTAAGCTCAGTGGGAGGGCTCATCCATTTTAATTACCATTAAAACGCACTCCTTTCGTGGGTAAGATTTTATCATTAGAATGTTATATAATGACCATTATGAAGCGTATATCTTGAACTTTATGGTAATATTGAACTTTCTATTTGATTTTTGTTCAATGTGTGTTTGTACGTTTTCTGAGGGTATGTCAGATTTCATGTAATAAACGAATATTTATTGTACTATACCACACGAGTCTTCGAGTTTTGTGGTTTATTTGTCTATCAAACTCCGTATCGAAGACAGAAGCCTCCCCACTCTCATATTTCTCTCTCTCTCTCTCTCTCTTTCTGTTCTCAGTTGATAAGAATTCTAAACAAGACCCGTAAAGAATGCAGCGGGTCTGATTTACTTTTATCTCATGCCGTCGTCAAATCTGCAGACGATCATAACGTCAAAATAACGAGAGAGAAACACAAGAAATACACTTTTTATACGCCTATATGTACATGTAATCTGAAATATAGTAGACTACTGTAGATATTTCGTTATAAGCCACGGAAAGCATTTTGAATTAAATTATTTAACTATCACCTGACGGATGCCGGTCTTGGAGGCTAATTTACAGGTTTCGGCAGCTGCTAAATTATAGATTTTTCAGTTTGAGTTTTCCATGATTGATCAAACCTTTCCCAGTGCTGCATAAATTATCAGGAGCTTTAATAAATTTCTATAAAATTATAAATTTTATGCTAAGATACATGACATTTGCCCGAACATCAGTATTTATTTTTCGCGAAACTAAAAAAAGATTTATATAATATAAGAGCTTAGCTTACCTGTTAAGGTGTCGGACTACCGTCCAGAAGTTAATTCAAGCTCATATGCTCAATTAACTATGTAATTAATTAATTAATCAGTTAACCTTTTGCGCCTATTCTATTTATAATCCAAAAATTTGATCTTAACATGGCTATCGAAGTTGATGATGTCGCTATAATGCGCTTTAAAGTGTCAGTGTAAATCAAACTTTTGCTGCTTATTGATAGCGTCTAACCCGAAGTCAGGCTGCTAAAATGTCATTTAAAGCTTCAATACTATAGCAAGTATAGGCCTACTATCCTGATATATATGCAGTATCCATTTCCCTAGCAATGCATTATCCAAGTTCAAATCGTCAAAAATTATCCATTTTTATCTGTCCGAAGATAAACTACAGAAAGGCAAATATTTAGCAGACACTCTTTCTCATTATCATTCTCTCTCGCATTCTCTCTCTCTCTTTCTATCTCTCTCTATCTCTCTCTCTCTCACTAATTTTTACCGACGGTTTTTGTTTCCATTTTCTAAAGCATGTAAGTGACGTGGCGAGCACTGGATTTGAATTCTGCACCTACTGATCGGCAGACTGACTCCTAGACAATCATGCTACTGGTTCATCGCCACTGGCTGGAGCCTGTGATACTCGTAAAGTAAGATATTCGACTGCGGATCAGTATGTGCGGGTTCAAATCCTGGGCTCTCCCGTCTCTGACATCGCTTTCGAGTGAGAAAACTGACGTTAACATTAGTTTTACCAGTTCTTTTAACCTACACGTTGTGATCTCACTGAGGGTCATCTATAGCTGCACGCATGATGGGTAGAAGTAGCCTAGGCAGTTGTAAAGGTGGCTGAGAAACAAAGCCCTGATTTACTGTGTTACACTGACCAGATTGTATCATCCATGGAGCAGGAAATGCGATTCGCTCGATTAAACGAAACGAATGCCAGCCAAAGCAGCTATCCATTCACTGGAATGAATTCTCTTCAAAGACCGGAAACAGTCTGTTCCGTCTCTCTCTCTCTCTCTCTCTCTCTCTCTCTCTCTATCTGCATACCTCTCTCTCACTCTTTCCACTTTACATCGTCTCTCTCTCTCTCTTTCTCTCTCTCTATCTCTTTGTATCCTCTCTCTTTCCTCTCTCTCTCTCTGTGCTCTCTATCTATCTCTCTCTCTGTCTCTCTTTCTCTCTTTTTCTATATCTATCTCTCTCTCTCTCGTCTCATCTCTCTCTCGTTTCTCTCATCTCCTTTTCTCTCTCGATCTACATATCTCCCGATCTTCTTCAGAATCTATCTCTCTCTTCTCTATCACTTTCTCTTCTCTTTCTCTCTCTCTCTCCTTCTTTCGCTCTCTCTCTCTCTCTCTCTCTCTCTTATATATATATATATATATATATATATATATATATATATATATATATGTATATATATACTGTATATATATATATATATATATATATATATATATATATATATATCTAGAGAAACGGATATCCGTTTCCATAGATATCACCAGGTCTAGTCAATATCATCATAGCTTTTTATCCATTTATATTCATTAAAGCAAAATTTGTAAATCTGCCCATATAATAATTTAGCCTTGATTTTCAGGACGCCGGGCTTGGAAACTAATTTATATGTTTATACTGCTTGTTAGTTCATTTATTATCAATTTCATTTTTCCTTTTCTAATCAAACCTTTCCCAGTATTGCTCCAATTCCAAGCTAGCACAGAGAAACGATTAACCTTCTCACTGATATCGATTGATATCGGGTGACAAGTAGGCCCCTATTCTGTAACCTTCAATCAATCAATCAATCAATAAGAATTTAACGTCCGGTTCAACACCACAAGGCAATGTCAGGGACGTCAATCTTCAGACTGATCTGAGATTTGAACCCAACCACTGCGGTCTCTCGTCTCTGAAGCAAGCATCTTAACAGTTCAGCCGCAATCTCAGCGTCAGATCACGTTTGACAGTTTATTATCGGCATTGCTTTCAAGGCAGCCGGTGCCGCACTGTACGAAAAGCATAAAGAAATAATGCAAGGGCTCGCGTAGAAATAACAAGTCTCCCAGTGCACGCAATACCGGCGCTATGTTATCAGTACCTATACATCAGTGCCGGGATGGTCTTAATGATCTTCTTTTTATTGTAATAATAATAATAGTAGTAGTAATAGTAATAATAATAATAATAATAATAAAGGTTTAGCGTCCGTTTCCTCATCCAGGGATGATGTCAGGGACGTCCCTACAGCACACATCACTACATTACACTATTATTATTACTATTTATACTTTTATACTCCACACATTCGGTAGACAGTAGATCAATGACAAAAATCGTATTGTTTAATTTCTAAATGGCATCTAATTTAACCCTAATCCCATTAATATAGCCCTAATTCCATTCAAATTTAACCCTATCCCTAACCCTAACCCTATCCCTAACCCTAATCATAAATCTAATCCTTAACTAAACTTAATTTAAATAACTTTTACACAAAATTTATTAAACAAAACGATTTTTGTCATTGATCTTATGTATTGATCCCTCTTTATAACTACCTAGCTTAACGGAAGCCTAGGCTCCGGCCTATACTCAGATCAGCTGGTTGATAATTAGAGAGAGCAAGAACAAACTGTTGTAGATTAGTGACAGCGTAGAATCTCGGAATCTCGTGTTCAATCTCGACGTCATTTGCTCTCCATTCCTCGAATGGATTTGAAAATCAATTATAGATTTCTCAGTGCTCTAAGGTCACTATTGCTACATCGATGGTATATTGCACTTTGGCCTGGTTTACTGAAGCTCAAATAGGTTATCAAATTTCAGATTTATCTGATCAGATTTAATTTTTTAATATCAGATATTTCGTCAGAGAAATCTGATGATGAATCTGACCATGAGTTGAGATGAATCAGATATATCTGAGGTGCGGGAGATGCTTCAAGTAGACATCACGCGTATAGCAATTAACAATTACAATTAATATAATTATTACAATTTATATAATTAATTATTATAATAATTAATTATATAATTAATAATTAATTATTATACTTAATATAATTAATATTAATTATTGCAATTAATATAATTATTACAATTTATATAATGAATAATTATTATATTTAATTTTATAATTAATTATTAATTATTACAATTAATATAGCCTAGTTAATATACATTATTACAATTTAATATAAATTGCAATGCCATCAACTTGACTGAAGTGAAAATATTGGCTCACAACATTGTGAAGCACTTATCGTGCTGTGATATTAATTTTAATTATACGAGGTATGATGTACTCGGAGTTGTTAGATTATATCTCAAGTTACTGATTACTAGCAGCGAGATATCAGTGATTTATCAGCGACAAGTGTAAGTGCACACTGCACAGGTAACATTAGTTGATAGAAGAGATTAGTTACTATTGAGCACAGATGAGTATACATGTAGATTAACGCTGGCACAGTATACACGCGCGCATTTCGTACAAATATACTATATATATATATATATATATATATATATATATATATATATATATATATATATATATATACAATTATAATTGTATATTTAATATCTATTTAATATCCACTAACGCCTATGCATTTCTATTTTGCCTGTAACTACATTAGTATCGTCAAAGTTTTTGGATTTTACGTTTGTTTTCGTTGCTGCAGCTGATAATGACGGATGTTAGCAGCACGAGCACGCCTAACCCCGCTCAATTAACCTCCAGCCGAGTGCCTGCGTCCAGAATCAGTCCTTCTCCGAGTGGAATGAGAAATCCACTCAAGCCTCGAGCGGAGTTGTCCCGGCAGTTCATCCAGCAGAGTTACCTGGAAGAGCTGCAACTGGAGCAACGATTGCGCCTCATAGCCAGGGATCAAATCTACGCCAGGGCGGTCCACACCGGGGAGATTGATCGTGTTTATGCGCGGCTGAGCACACTACAGACAACGACACTGACGCTGAGAGAGCTAGAAGAGAGCGGGACATTGAGGTATGGGCATAGGAGGCTAGGTCGTCGCTGATGATGCTTTAGGTATGGATATTGGAGGCTGTGTCGTCACTGATGATGCTTTAGGTATGGGTATAGGAGACTGTGTCGTCACTGATGATGCTTTAGGGCAGCATCAAGCAGCAGGAGTCCATGAAATCGCGCTCGTGTGAAGAAACTGACGTTAAACCGTCATTGCAGGGTTCGACTACATCACGACTTCTGAAGAATTCTAACTGTGCTGAGAATCTAGTTTAGGTAACGCAATTGTGTGTAAGGTATAAATCTACAAGTGAGCTAAGATAGTTATGTGAGGGTAATGTATAGCATTGAACCAATAGTTAAGGTAACGGTGTTAGGGTTACGTATATTAGTAAAGAGCCAATAGCTAAGGTAATAGTGTTAGGGTAACGGATTTTAACTATGAGCTAATAGCTAAGGTAACGGTGCTAGGGTAACGTATACTAGCAAAGAGTCAATGGCTAAGGTAACGGTGTTAGGGTAACGTATATTAGTAAAAAGTCAATGGCTAAGGTTACGGTGTTAGGGTAACGTATATTAGCAATGAGCCAAAGTAGCCACATTATGGTAACGTACCGGGCGTTTACAATTCGAGCAACGATGTAAAATAACCTGCCACTTGGCTGAATATGAGAGAGAAAGAGAGAGAGAGAGAGAGAGAGAGAGAGAGAGAGAGAGAGAGAGAGAGAGAATGGCGTCCTTCTCCTTGTACTGAATGTCTTAGTAGCGTATGGGTGATGTCATGAAGTTTTAAATGTTAGATCTTGAGGTGAATTGAACAATCGTGGGTTCGAATCCCAACCGCGCTGATCTGAAAGTACAATCTCGGACATTCACTAGACTGGTTACACGGAAAATGGTCTAAATTGCCAAACGGTTTAAACATGTGGTATTAAAAGTGATAGATATCAACATAGTTGATCATTTCACTACAATGTGTGTATACTTTTTTACTGATCCACAAGTGTAAAATTCTATAACCAGAAGTTTGCCATAAATTTCGCGTATGTAAAGGTTATCAGAACAAAGACACGGTTGAGATTCGAACCCCTGATATTCCACTTACTACTCAGGTGTACTACCCTACAGGTTATAGTATAACATTATCTGTGAGAATTCTATCTAGCTTTCGTTTAGGACCTTGCTTCTCCTCAGCACATTTCTTTTGCAGATTAGTCTGGGTGAATTGATCTGTAGTGACGTGTGCTGTGGGGACGTCCCTAACATCATCCTTGGTTGAGGAAACGGATGTTAAACCTTTATTATTTTTTATTATATTTTTTAATTTTTTAATATTATTATTATTATTATTTATTCTTATTCCTATTCTTGTTATTATTATTATATATTATAATAATAATTACCATTTTCATAAGCAGGTTCTAATTATCAGAGCAGGATGGCTACGCGTGTAGCGAGCTTGCTTTGGTTCAGAGGAACATCTCTGACTGATCTATTATGACATCAAAACTAACGTTAAACTTCTCTCTTTACAGCCTTTCAATAAAGTAAAAATGCGGTAAAGTCTATGTTAAAGTCAGTTTCATCTCTCTAAACATCTCTTTTATCAGTCTTAAAATATTAAAATATTACTGTTATGGTCACCTGTATTGAGACTATACATGTTGATTTTCTATTTAAAAAAGCGGTATAAATAAAGCAGTAAAAATGTGTAAAGCAAATAATTGTAAGTGAGAGAATTGTTTGCTTTATTTCAAGTCTTGGACTTGCTCTTATTCTTCATTGCTTGTCAAGTTGTATTTTGCGTCAGAATGTCAGAATTGATTCCTGGAAATGGGCGTAATTGAGCTCCGTTAACAGAAAGGTCCAAGACTTCTGGTCAAAGTGCCTTGAGCGGAGCTGAAACAATCGATCAATCAAAAGTATTAGGTAAATTAGTCATCAAGTAATTTAGAATAAATCCCAATCATTCAGTAAATAAATCAGTATAATATACCGTTTGAAATCAAAAAATAATTTAAACAAAATAAATAATTTAAAAAGTCGAGCTATTTCAAATTTAGTAGATATTTGTCTTTTGCTAGACTTTATGGCTATTTAGTCTCTATCTAACTCCCTGTCTCCGTATCTCTCTGTATCTCTGCCACTGTCTCTCTGTCTCGCTCTCTTTGTCTCTCTATCTCAGTCTGTCAGTCAGTCAGTCATTCAGTCAGTCAGTCAGTCATTCAGTCAGTCAGTCAGTCAGTGAGTCAGTGAGTCAGTGAGTTAGTCAGTCAGTCAGTCAGTCAGTCAGTCAATCAGTCAGTCAGTCTGTAATTAAGTCAGTCTGTCTATCTGTTATCTAATTGTTTGTCAGTCAGTCAGTCATACAGTCTGCCTGCCTGTCGTCTGTCTGTTTGTCGGTCTCATTATCTCTATCTCTCTTTCTCTCATCTCTCTCTCTCTCTCTCTCTCTCTCTCTCTCCGGTTAGATGGTTTGCTAGGTTGAGCATGATTGATCGATTGACTGATTGATTCGCTGATTGATTGGCTGATTGGTTGATTGACTGATTAAATGATTAATCGATACTAACAAGCATTGAGCGAAGCACTCGCTATAGTAGTAGACTCTATTAGAGTCACAGACGGGACTAAAGCTTTGAATGTCCACACGACATTCAGGACACACGCTCTCACATATACCAGGCTTCACATTAGGCATGAATCTGCAAGCAACAACAACAACGACATTATCACAATGCTTAAGTAAAAATAAGTAAACACACATCATAGTGAAATGACCAACTATGTCGCTATCTCTCAGTTTTTAGCACCACATCTTTAGACCGTTAAGAAACCATTAAAAATGCTTAAGTCATCCATGACACTACGTAGTAATAATATTCCACTGCAATTTTACTTGAATTTTAATTGAATCTTCACGAGTCCAGTGAAACGAATTAAAAAGGGAATTTGAGGCTTGGCCCTGAAGCGATGAGCTCTAGAATAATGCAGTAGACGTAATTCTATGATATCTGATCCAATCTGGGCTGAGCCGTTGACTTATTGGCAAGTTGTTCGACTACGGAACAGTAGGTGCTGGGTTCAAATCCTGTGCTCGTTCGTCACTGATATGCTAACGAGCAACAAATTAACGTTAAACCTGGTTTTAACTTATCATATTCCTAAAGTAGAGAGAACAAAGATCATTTATTTGTAACTGAATACAAATATAAACAAAGCGCAAACAACGAGAAAGAATACAACTAGAACGGCCGTCAGAAAGAGCACAATTGAGCTCTACCTAGCTGACTACCGGAAACACGAAAACATAGTAACTTAAGAACGTAGACAAATTGGAAATAGTTAAAAGTATACCATAAGCTAGAACGCTTCAGTTTATACATGTACGCATGCCGAAGTCTTCAGAGAGTAATTAAAGATATTCAGGGAGCAGTTAAATATATTCCTGATTAATTGTGCCTATACCGCTCGCCTAGTACTTACGCGCAGGTTTTAGCGCAGTCAGCGTTGGCGTAGGTGATACCATCAGTGGCGCAGACTGGTTGAAGCAGAGGACTGCAGACACAGCGGCTCAGGGTTCTCTTCTCAACAGGGTCTATCCGGTCACAAACCCCTGAGAACTCAACCGAGGCGCCGCTACAACAACAACAACAACATTGTATGTTTGGTAAAAACGTTTGCTATGGATCTGCCAGTGGGCAGTGTACTAACATAAAAAGTATTTGCTTCATGTTGTCGGTCATTATAGTATTGCATCATGTTTTTGCATAGTGTAGTTATACAAAACAACATAAAACTGCGCCGAAGCCTCTTTTCTTTAATTCCCTTTAGTTTGGACTGATTTTCTGGATTTTGGAATTTGTACCGTTTTTGGACCTGCTTTATGCTCTCCGGCTTGATTTTGTCTCAATAGTGCTCGATGTTGTCATTTATGACTGTAGCACTATAATTGTTGTTAATATCATTTGATGTGCATCCTAGTGTTGCATCGTAGGCTTTAAAGAGTCTTGCGCTCAAAAGCACAGGGTGTGGTATATTAATAGAGAACATTTTACACAAGTACAGGGTGTGGTATATTAATAGAGAACATTTTACACAAGTACAGGGTGTGGTATATTAATAGAGAACATTTTACACAAATACAGGATGCGGTACATTAATAGAGAACATTTTACACAAGTACAGGGTGTGGTATTAATAGAGAACATATTACACAAGTACAGGGTTTGGTATATAAATAGAGAACATTCTACACTCACTAGCAGATAGCGCACTCAGCGTTGTCGTAGGTGTGCCCGTCGCTTGCACACACGGGATCATATCTGCGTGGACAGGAACATTTCTTGTCCCACCCGTTGCTGATAGCGCTTCTGTGTGAGCTTCCTATCTCTCTCCTATCAACGACAAGCCCAACGGTTAGACCTAGGATAACAATAGTATCTAAATTACATTGAATAGTTCTATAAATTTTATTAAAAGAGGTCATAGAAGGTAGAATGGAAGGAACCAGAAGCAGAGGTAGACAGAGATTAGGAATGTTAGATGGTTTATAGATCCACTTATATGTTGGCATACGAAGAGGGAAATAGAAGACAGAGAAGAATGGACCTGCCAGTAGGCAGTGCACTGCAAGAGATAGCTCGAAAAACACGTAAAGTAAACACGCACTAGTGACAATAAAATTAAAATTAAAAAATAATAATAATGATAATAATAATAATAATCTCCGCACACGACGCTCTAACGATATTGCGGAGCTGTGTAGGTTCTTCAAAGCTCATATACATATTGCGTGCCTCTCCATGTGCGGGTCATCCAGCATTGCAGACTTATGATTCCATCATGCGAAAGTCGCTCAGTAGCATTGTTAATATTAATGTTAACGAAGCTCAATGGATTCAGGCTAGCCTGCCAATATGCTACGGAGGATTGGATATACGCTCTGTCTCGTCGCAGGCACCTTCTGCCTTTTTGGCTTCAGCTGCGGGGACTGGCGTTCTACAGAATTCAATCCTTTCCGGATTCTTTCAAATTCCCGACTTGGAGATATCCAGGATTCAGGGCATTTGGACTGCTCTGTCCACATCCGAACCTCCAATCGGTATGATGGCTAATAGCATGAAGGCTTGGGACTCAAAGGTCACTACTGCTTTGCACACGAAACTATTTGCGAAGCCGCTTTTGCCACAAGAAAAGGCGCGGCTGCTCGCAGTGTCGACCCCCTATAGTGGAGACTGGATCAAGGCTTTACCAATCTCATCATGCGAACTCCATCTGGACGACGAAGCAGTCAGAGTCGCGGCCGGTCTTCGTCTGGGCACTACCTTATGTGAGCCACACAACTGCATTTGTGGTGTCTCAGTCAATGCGTTAGGCATTCACGGCCTGTCGTGCAAGCGTAGTGCCGGCAGAATCAGCAGACATCAGTTCATAAACGACTTGATCTGGCGCGACCTGAGTCGAGCGAATATCCCAGCCATTAAAGAGCCCCTGGGATTGATCCGCACTGATGGTAAACGTCCAGACGGTGTCTCTCAAATTCCATGGGCAGAGGGGAAGTGTGTTAGCTGGGACGTCACTGTTACGGACACTTTCTCAATTAGCAATCTCGGCCTTTCTTGCGCTGCTGCTGGTGCTGCAGCAGAGGCCGCGGCTAATAGGAAAATTCTGAAGTATTCCGAAATCTCTGGCAACTATATCTTCATGCCTATTGCCTTTGAGACCCTGGGGCCCATCAACTCTCTCGCATCAGACTTTATTGACGAAATAGGCAGGAGGACCAGCGCCATTACTGGTGATAAGCGCGAAAAATCTTTTCTGTGGCAGCGACTGTCTATTGCTCTCCAGCGATTCAATGCAGTCTGCTTCAGTGGCACTTTGGCTAAAGCGGCTTCCCAGAGTGCAGAGGAATTATTTTTATCGCTTTTTTAAAACTTTAATTAAATAAAGTCTCTTTTATCTTATTTTTTAGCCCAGGGCCCTTTGCAGCCCAGGGCATTAATTAAAACCTTTTATAAATAATAATAATAATAATAATAATAATAATAATAATAATAAAATGTATGTTTAACATCAGTTTCCTCAAACAAGGATGATGTCAGGGACGTCCCTCCATCAGAATGTAGATCAGACTGTTGCGTTGATCGATAAGGTTCTCTTCTGCCTTACTCAAGCGGTAGTAGTTATTTGCGAGTTAGCTTAAGCTGTTAACTAGCTACAGAATAATTATGGTATGAGTGTAAAAATTAATTGAAATACCTGTTATAGTTAAGACAGCAAATACGACGTAGCAATACATAGTTGAAAGATTGTAATACGTGTACGATCGCGTATTGTAGCGCTCACAAATAACGATGTATTGCAGAATACGACTGATCGGTATTATGCCACGTACTGTTCTCTAAGTACATTATATTACTGTATACCAACCACACAAGATAATCCATTAAATACCGACCTGTCTCCAAAATAACCTTTTGATTTTAGAAATATTTCTTTCACTTGCAAACACTTTGGCATCGCTTAGGATTAGAACTACTGTATTGGGAAGTAATATGCTTAGAAATAGGGCTAAGGGGTGCTTAAGGCCTATAATTGAGTGTTGTATTTATTAAATCGGGTCGGTTTTTAATGCCTATTTACGGCAGGCACTGCTATAATTGCTGCAGTAAGCCAGTAATTGCCTCCACATAAACTTTATGACACGGAGCCACAAGTTAAAGCAATTATACTTCGTACAAGTTCCGTCATCGAAACATGTCAACTGTTCTGCAGCCGATTATAGCAATAGCATTAAATCAACCAGCAGTCCACGTCTGAATATTGTCACGGACGACAGTAGCACTCTAATTCTGTTGTTGCTGATATTGTCTCTGTATGCTTTCAAACTGTTAGCTGTTCAGCCAGAAAACAGGTCCATGGCGAAATTTCTAACCCAATGCATCAATTAGTCAATATGGATTTGCAGCTAGTATAAATCTGTAGGCCTACTTGTTGTTCTAACGCATTGAAAGCAATATGCGCATTATATTGCTTAATTGTCGCTATGGACAAATATATTCCCCTGTATAGGCCTATATTGATATAATAATGTAATATCCTCTACTAATCTCTTCTATACTGATGCAATAATGATTTAGGCCCTAACTTTAATATATAGTTTTTAGCACTAAACACCCTGAGGATTTTTTCATTCGAAGATGTCAACATTCGGCCTTCCAAAGTGGTCACCAAAGATCTTTAAAATAGGTAGATAGGGCATGATTGTTGTTACCCGTTTTGTAACAAGAGCAACTTGATTTCCAGCATTCTCCATTTAATCGAAAGGGTAAACAAAGCCCCTTTGACATATGGGTATTTAATAGCAATATCTGTAATTTCATATTTATTTCATGATATTCGGTCTCTAAACGGTTTTAAGATGATGTATTATTGCGCATTTGGGTATACAAATTCCATAAATCCGGAAACTAAAGAACGGGGAATATCCTTTAAGAGATTTTAAATAACTGTTGTTTGCATTTTGTATTATAAGAATATATATCCAATTAATAGGAATTCGATTCAAATTTTTTTTTCATGACGATATGTTGGATAGATGTGTCGATAAATATGCTCCTAAAGTGTTTAATTATCGTTCAAAAGATTTTAAAATGTTCAAAAACTACAGTATTTTATGCCTTTAAATAACGATCAGCTGATATTGTTTACCTCCGGCTACCAAAATTAGTTGTTGGCATCAGTGCAATTCTTGAACTCGATGTTTACAATGGTTGAGATTGCCTTTGACACTTCTATTGTTTTTCTTTACTCCATGGTGGTCACCCGCAGAGTACTAAGCGAAGCCGCTGGAGCTCAACTTAATTTATTGACGCTCAGCTAAACAAATGGCTCTATAAGTCACGCAAACTAATGTAGTAACAACTAAGTGTGGTAACAACTGTAACATGTTTATTATCATAATTTGTTGGATTGCAATATGTAGACATATTGCAATCCAACAAATCAATGCCAGAGAAACTGTGCATTTGTTTTGAACGGGTTAAAATTAAAGGGATGAACATCTCTATGTAAATATTTACATTTTCATATTAACATTTCATTAAATATTACAATTAGATGATGAAATTTCGAGGTATAAGCTATAACTTAGTTTGACTCACTGCGTATTGCATAATTATTAAATTACAAGTCTAAAGCATTCGGTACGTATTAGTTATTTTTATTTTAAATAATTTTTCCTGGCATGTGTTGGCACAGTAATCAGTAAAATAGTGCTTCTGTAATTATATTATCGCTCAATTTACACGTTCTGACAAGCTAATTTTGGATAGTTATAATCAGCAGTTTGCTTATAAATTTTAGTAATTAAAATTTAGCTACCATTCATTATAGGCATTTCCATGTTACGAGCATTTCACGTTTAATATATTGAAACATTGATTTGCTTTGAAGTTCAGTGTTAACGAATGTTGATAAGGCTGACGAGTCTATTCAGTTTCGTTTGTCATAAATGCCGAATATCATTTTCAGTTGTGTGGTGGATAGGATCATAATTATTTTATTTTTGCATGATTAATTATTATGCTTGTTCTCAACGTCTTTCTTTTCAATCATGATTTATGTCTTGATTAGTATTCATTCTGTTCACTAGTTTTGCTATTAGCTTTTTGATTTAATTTATTTTATTTTATTAAGATTTTACAAATATTATTTGATGTTATGCTTCATTTTGGAAATGAATCATAAATAAATGAATCGTTAATCATATTAAGACTTATAAATAGAGTTACTTGTTATTTAATATATATTCAAAAACTAACAGGCGACGCTTTAACATTTTAGGCAATTATATATACCTACACTGAACTTATAACGTGAATTTTCAAAAGCATCATGGCATCAGAAGGTGGCGAATGTTTGTCATCGAAAAATGTTGAAGATCAGTCTTCAGAAGATTTTCAAGACCAGGCTTCGGCAGATAATGAAAGTCTGGGATCAGAAGATGTTGAGGTGAAGTATGAGTACCTCGATCACACCGCCGACGTTCAGATCCATGCTTGGGGTAACGACCTCAGGGAATCCTTTGAGCAAGCCGGAGTAGCCATGTACGGCTACATGACCGAGATCAACACCGTCAACGCCGTCGAGGAATTAGAGATAGTCGCTGATGGCGACGATCTTCTAGGACTCTTGTTCCATTATCTCGACGAGCTACTATTCGTTTTTGCAGCTGAGCCGTTTTTCATCGCGCGAAGGATTAAAATAACGGTGTTTGATTTGATAAACTTTCACATCAAGGCGACGCTGTACGGTGAAAACTTTGATTTAGAGAGACATCCGCAAGGGACTGAAGTGAAAGCCATAACGTACTCAAACATGCAGGTTTACAATGGAGAGAATGGAAAATATGAAGTGTTTGTCATTATAGATATATAGGACTATTATAGACATAGATATGTAGAATCGTTATAAGCTTATAGAATTCATCTATAGACATCTTTAGCTAAGTAGAATAAAATTAAATATATAGGATAGGGATTTCGTAGACATTGCTGAAATGTGCCACTCTACCGCAGTTATTCTGAACTAGCTCTTATAAGGATGCTTAAGAGGCTATGAACCTCTCTGTCACATTTAAACAGTCTAATTTAGCTCAGAAGAAAAACTTATTTTGATTTGCAGACTATTCAAAATGACAAATGAACTCATTAATGGATAAGTTTAATTAAGAAACTGTCGCATGCGTTAGGATAAAAGATCCTTTTCAGTTTTATAGGGAGCAATAATTATTTTGGATTAATTTTTGTTCTGTCCTTAAAACTTTCTCTCACAAGCTATCAACATTTTTGTTTCTTATAATTTAATTAGTTATGGTGATTTCTGATATATGTTGAATGTTCTCTAAAGCTTATACATAGGCCTATAAAGTTTATACATATAATGTAACTATATTTTGCTGAAAAATGATGGTAGCAAAGAAACAATTTCATGTTCTCTGTTGTTGACGTAATAATATTTCTATAAAACCTAATAATATTTCTACCTATCTCCTTCATTAGAGTGTAATTCTATACTCAATATTCAAGGCATATATTTATAGTTGACAAAATATCAAAAAGTGGGCAGTGAATCTTTCAATATGAATCTGACGCTAAACTATACCTTATCTCATTCAAACATGTGCTAACAGCCATGACAACCCATTGCCAAATTGATCTCATCTGCTGATAGGACTTGCTGCAAATGTATAGGTATGAAGTTGTTTCCCATTGTCTTCCTAAGCTGTTGCCGAGTGGTTTCGTGCAACTTGAAGAGTACACTTTCTCTCTATGCTGCTGAGACTGAACCACAATTCACATCACTACTACCATCTCTGTGAAATATATAGCTACAATGCTAATTTTAACGTCTGCTGTAGCATCACAGTTGTACCATCAGAGAAAATCTGGTAGAGTTTTGAACTCATGGTCTCGTGCTTAACAGGAATCATTCCACCAATCAGCTCTTACTTTCCACCAACCGGCTTCAGAAACATGTAGAGTTGTAAGTCTTGTTGGTTTGTCTCTAGGCAGAAACCTCTGACACTTTTGTCGACAGACCTTGAAAGAGTTGTTTGATCAAGTGAGTAAAGATGTCCAGTGTGTCTGGAAACTCTCTCGTTCAGAGCTGTCGCAGTAAGTTACTGGATATATACAAAGATGAAGTTGAAGTTTATTAGAACCAAAGTAAAAAAACATAAGAGAAATCACAGACACATCATGCTAACATCATATCAATGAACAAATAAATTAATGCATCAGACATTTAAATCTCATCAGTCATTCAAGTCAAAATCAAACATCTTATTCATTATTCGTATACTACCTACACATTGTACTTACAGTATCATATGGCCTCAATTCAATCGTCTGTGGATGAATTATATTGTTGCTGCAGGCTTCCTATTAATTCCTATCATGCTGGACTAGACATTAAGATAGTTAGCTTTAATGTAGTTTTCTCGATCCGTTCTCTCTTGAATATCTCCAAATTATTGGCATGCCTTCCTTTACTCACTATCTCTCTCTCTGTCTCTCTCTCTCTCTCTGAGTGCAATGCCTATTGGCAGGTCCATGGCACATAACTTCACAGATTTCAATCCTCAGCCTGTAATCAAGTATGTGTATAATTCAGTTCTCAGCTTATGAAATCTTAGTTGCTTAACTGGTCAAATGCTTTCTTAAAATCAGGCACTTAACATTTATATAACTAGGTGTTAATTAATTCTCTAGTAATCAAGAATAATTCATATTTTTACTGTTAATGGCTTTGTGATGTAGTGCCATATTATATGAATGTATAGTAACTGCCAGAAGCAGTAATCTGACATCTTTGTTGTATGTAATGGTGTGCATTTGTCATTGTGTGACTTGGGAATGCTCTACTGTCGTATTTTGGATTCTGTGTATGTATATATACCTCTGTGTGTCGGGGTGTGTGCATACTTGTGTGTGTGTCTGGTTATATGTTTACTTACTAGTGTCGGGGTGTGTGCACGTTCAATCTTAAATCTGTTTTCTTTCAAACAGTAAAGAGATTACATTCAAAGACTGCGTATTTTGATCACCGGATTGCACTCTGGTTAGAATCTTTTCTCTTTAGCAAAATCTAAAGCCAACAGCTCAGTGTGAATCTATTACTTGTGTCTTTTGATTCCTTGACGTCTCTAATATAAATGTAAAATAAGGAAATGGAGGTTAAATCTCTATATTTATTCTGTTATAATAAGAATAATTATTATATTTCTGTACAATTCTGTGTAGGCTTAGAGCCAGATTACAATGAAGAGACAGAAAAAGAGAGAGAGAAGCTTATCGAGCAGGTCTTTCAACTGCAGAAAACATTGGACGGTGTGTGTTCTACTTGTGTCCCTTTGATATGTTAAACTATTCTATACAATCCTTTTCTTTGTTATTCTCTTAAACTTAGGGCCTAAGTAGAAAGTTTGTTTTAAAAGTTCTATTTAACTAGGTTATTAAACTTAAAGGGGTAGCTAAAGAAAATCTAAATAGGCCTACCATTTCAGTTAAAGCTTTAAGTGTATATCTATCAGATCTGCTTTTTATTGTCATACATGCATTTTATGATTCCAAATAGGAAAAGTAATTGTGTATTGTACTCTATAGCAGTCAAAAATCTCATTCTAGCGAACATTGCTCCTTCCACTTTGCTTCATTGCAACTTTTTTTGTTGCTCTCATTTTCAATATAAGTGGAGTAGAATGTTGATTGCAGATGGAGTGGAGTGTTCATATTGATTTTTCATAAAAGTGTTTCTAATGGGTTGCTGAGTTTTGTTAACCTGTAGATAACTTCTGTTTAAACGAGAATGGAAATCTGACTGATTTTTTAAATAATTTAGTTTATCTTTAATGCCAGTGCTTCATTTATTATTTTTACTAATCGCATTCATAGTATGTATTCCAACTTAAGAAAGGGTATTCGGTTGGTGAGTGCCTAGGCTCCAGAAATTGCTACAAAATTGTCTAATCCCGACCTCAGTTAAACTGGGATTCAAGGGATGATGATGATGATGATGATGTTTAATGCTAGTGCTACATTTATTATTTTTACTAATCACATTGATTGCGTGTATTATTTTACGCCACAGACCTGGCCTATCGCGTAGACTTTGTGAAGGAGGAGAACATAAAGCTGAGGTCTGAGAATTTGATCCTCGGGCAGTACATCGAGAACCTCATGGCTGCTAGCGCCATCTTCCAGAGCACGTCTGAGAAAACTGCGCAAAATAGGTAAAAGTAGACACGCAATATGGTGAACTGATCAACTATGTTGATATCTATCACTTTTAATACCACATGTTTAAACCGTGAGGCAATATAGTCCATTTTCCGAGTAACCAGTCCAGTGAATGTCCGAGATTTTACTCTCAGATCAGCGCGGCCGGGATTCGAACCTGCAAGATTTCAATTCACCTCAAAATTTGTCATTTAAAGCTTCATGACGTTACCCCTACGCTATTGAGACATTCTGACTCTTGTAGTTATGACTCTACTAGCCTCTGCTGTAGAGTGCTTGATGTTGTCTCGGATGATTTTAACATCTAGATATTAATTAATTCGCGTTAAGAGTTTTAGGCCAGTAGGATATGATGTCAGGCATGTATTTATTGTACTTAGAATTAGAAATACTGCGCTTGTAGTTATTTCTAAGACTACATTTGGAATATGTACTCAACTTGGAGTAAGTACTGTGCTTTTCGGATACTATATCCATCAAAGTGTTTTATTTGTTTGTCTAAGACTCTAAGCCTAAATATTCTCTTTCTCTTTATCGCTCTTTCTCTATCTCTCTCTCTCCCTCTCTCTCTCTTAGTGCCCTGCCTAATATTAGGTCTTCGGTATGTAACGCCTCTGCTCTTCTCTGTCTTCCATTTTCCTCGTCATGTCCACATATAAGTGGATCTTTAAACATCTAACATTCCTAATCTTGGTCTGCCTCTGCTTTTCTTTCTTCTCATTCTACCGTGTATGACCTGTTTTAGTAATCTTTCCTGCTTAAATAGTGCACTGAACATTAAGATTCAAATATAGAAACTTAGAATAATGACTGTTGTTCACTACTGCATCTTGTTAAAGATACTCTTGTACCTTTGCACCTACACTATATACGTGTACTACTGTGTGAACTTTACAACTAAACTATATACTACTCTGTGAACTTTACACCTACACTATATACTACTCTGTGAACTTTACACCTACACTATATACTACTCTGTGAACTTTACACCTACACTATATACTACTCTGTGAACTCTACACCTACACTATATACTACTCTGTGAACTTTACACCTACACTATGTACTACTCTGTGAACTTTACACCTACACTATGTACTACTCTGTGAACTTTACACCTACACTATGTACTACTCTGTGAACTTTACACCTACACTGTATACTACTATGTGAACTTTACACCTACACTATATACTATTGTTTGAACTTTGTAGGTACATCTGAACTCAATGTCAGGGTCGAGCCGATGGCTGTTTTAGACAGTTGTATGAGTGACTAATTTGAAGATTTTATGTAGACATCTATCGTCCCTTGGTGTGTTCGGGTTGTTTGAAGATGATGATGATGAAGATGATGCTTATGAAGATGATGATGATGATGTAGACATCTATTATCTCTGTTTTATATTTGGCAGAGGATCAAATGGTGGTATTGACAAACAGTCATAGTGTGGAGAGAGGGATCAATCCTGAGTGGTATTGATGGATTTACATAAACCAATCAACCACTGCAGTGCAATGTATTGATGATTTGCCAATCGACATCGATGTTACAGACACAAGGAGTCAGATATAATTTGAAGTTTTGTCTAATAGCATCACCTCGTGCAGATGAGTTTATAAGTGCAGAGATACCCTAGTCGTGTGACCATATGTTTGTGTGGGTGTTTCCACACCTCCTTTCACCTCATTCTTTAATTCTTTCATAATGCTACCACTCTTCACCGGGACTAGGGTGCACACATACACCCCTATATAATACTACCCTATGCTGAGAACTACACCCATCTAGGGTGCACACATACGCCCCTGCACAATACTATCCTCTCCTGTTGTATACACCACTCTAGGGTGCACACATACACCCCTGTATAATACTACCCTCTACTGAGATCTACACCACTCTAGGGTGCACACATACACCCCTGTATAATACTACCGTCTACTGAGATCTACACCACTCTAGGGTGCACACATACACCCCTGTATAATACTACCCTCTACTGAGATCTACACCACTCTAGGGTGCACACATACACCCCTGCACACCACTCCACCAGGGTGTCTATGACAACATCCAGATTTCTAATAAATTAAATCATCGGAGATGTGCTTATTGCATCGTTGTACGTGTTTCTTGTGCTTACGCTTGATCAGAATTCTGTGCTTATGTAATGTGTAATTATGTAATGGTAATGTGCTTGTGACTGAGCTGAAAGCTTGTGCTGTAAAAACTTTAAATATTTGATTTTTTTATATATTTAGTAATGCTTGTGTTGAATTGTGGATTCTGTAATGATTGATATTTGTTTTTTACATGTTAGAAATAACGTAATGTCTGACTCAATTATTCGATCAAGAAGATTTTGCAGGGCATTAATAATAATAATAATAATAATACGTTCCTATAATTCGTATAATTCGTATTCGTTCGTTTGTATAATACGTTCCTTTCCTCGTACAGGGATGATGTCAGGGACGTTATCCTTGCGTATGACATTATGATAAACTGCTAGCCCAGTGTATTTTTCATGAACGATGCTCCTGAGGCAGAGCCGGTGGCTTGTTGGCAAGTTGTTCGACAGCGGATCAGTAGGTGCAAGGTTCAAATCCAATGCTCTCCCCGTCACTGACATGCTGTCGAGCAGGAAACTAACGTTAAACTTGGTTGTATCGTATCAGTTTCTGCTTCATTACACCTACTGCATTACATTTTGATTCGGTTGTTTACTTTCTATAACTATATTTTGTATGAATAGTAAATGTTATGTTGCCTTCTTGTACTACTACAGAATATGTGTTGATAAAGTTAAGCGAACGGTATAGTGAAATGATAATCTGTGATGCTATCTATCACTTTTAATACCTCACGTTTAATCGTTGGACCGTTTAGTTAATTATCCATATTACCAGTCCTGTGAATGACCAAGATTTTACTCTCTTGTATATTTGTATGTAATTTACGTTGTATGTTTTACTATAGTATATGGTTCCTTTAGGCCTATAGTTATTCTATTTTATTTATTTCATTGTATCTTTATTGTATTTAGAAGTAAAGGCATTTGTATTGCCTATATTGATGTTATATACAGTATTAACACAACTATTAATTATTTATCAGGTTAGCAATGGGCATGAAGACCAGTTAGATGATTGTTTAACTATTGAGAGTTTTATATAAGACTACAAATATTACAGATGATAATACTCGTCAAAGCAGTGGAAAACTATCTCTGTCATTATTTGAAATATACTTTTTATTTTCTCGAATTAGTTGATAAATTGTAAACTGTGTCACTAAGTCTAAAAAAAGTTAACACGCACTATAATGGAATGATCAGCCATGTTGATGTCTATCACTTGTAATAATAATAATAATAATAATAATAATAATAATAAAGGTTTAACGTCCGTTTCCTCATCCAGGGATGATGTCAGGGACGTCCCCAACAGCACACATCACTACAGATCAATTCACCCAGACCAATCTGCAAAGAAATGTGCTGAGGAGAAGTAAGGTCCTAAACGAAAGCCAGTCCGGTGATCAAAAATGGTCAGGGTAGATTGATTATGTCTACGGTGAGAAAAGTTAAGTTTTAAGCTTGCTAGAGAATGTTGAAAGAGAAGAACAAGAGCGAAGATTAGCTGGTAAAGAGTTCCAGATTGTGGGGTGCTGCGTAAGAAAAAGAACGAAATACCACATGTTTACACCGTTTGGCAATTTAGACCATTTTCTTTATAACCAGTCCAGTGAATGACCTAGATTTTACTATCAGATCAGCGCGGCTGGGATTCGAACCCACGAGAGTTCAGTTCACCTCAGGATCTGTCATTTAAAAGTTCATAACGTTACCGCTACGCTATTAAGACATTAAACATAACATTACGGAGTCGGGAAGCAATTATTTGCTTGTTTAAGAGACATTCTACTATATATTATTCATATTAATTGAGTATTTATTTATTTAATAGCTATCCGCTTGATTCTTTATGTTTGTAAATTATACACGTACAATGAGCAAGATAATAGATAGAATATTTTTCTTTGGCTGTACTGCTTAGGCACCCGTCACTTGATTTCGTACACGTTTTTATCACTTTATGCATAGTTGTAGTTTATTTCTTTGACTTTATCTACTTGCTTGCTCACTATTACGTTGTTAATGCTCTGTTGTGATCTATTTTATATCTTAAGTCTATTGGACTTGTGCAGTTTAATTATGTACAACATCTTTTCATGTACAACATGTATTTTATGTATTCTCAATTCTGTACCATATGTTCAACATCTAAATGACTTACTTGTATTCTATCTTTCGTTTATGTAACTCCCTCTTGATTATGTAACTCATGTTTGATTATGATTGTGGGCTGTCAACTAGATAGCATTTATTTATAGTCTTTGATGACCCGTTCGTATGTGCAGTTTTGTATTTCATGCTTTGATGATAATGTCTTTTGAGTAAACCACGTGTAGCCTAACAGTGTCGGCTATGATAGGCGGGGGCCCCGGGGCTAGCTTCTTTGAGAGTAGAAATTAGAGGCTGATGATTGGTCGTAACTAAACCTAAACGGTTCAAAATTAATGTTACAGATTAAAGCCGTTAAATAATGGTATCTACTTAAATAAATGTAACTGTATACTATACTATTCTCACTTCCGTAGGCCTATTGGCCTAATACAAAAATAGACACGCAATATGGTGAAATGATCAACTATGTTGATATCTATCACTTTTAATACCACATGTTTAAACCGTGAGGCAATTTAGTCCATTTTCCGTGTAACCAGTCCAGTGAATGTCCGAGAGTTTACGCTCAGATCAGCGCTGCTGGGATTCGAACCCGCGAGGGTTCAATTACCCTCAGGATCCGTCATTTAAAACTTCACGACGTTAATATTATAATATTATAAGCGTCTGTTCGTGTAGACTTCAAGAAGGAAGCTGACGTTAAAATTGGCTTTAGTCTTTTACACTGTAGGCCAATATGTCCTAGAATTAAGAGGGTTAGGGCTACTGAAGGCTTACAAACACGTCTATATTTAATGGTTAAATGTCAGGGTGTTTAATCATTACATCCTAATATTCAGTACATTGTACATTTAAGTATATTTAATTGCTTTGAGGTCAGTCAAGTCAAATAAATTGTGAAATCTGGCCTTCAACTTTTATTATTCTCTTTTAACTTCTGTAAGAGAGACATAGGGTTGTGCCGGTTGGATGGCCTAGTGGACAGCAAATTTGTCAGATAAACAGGCAGTTTTTATTTTTTAAATGTGGGTTTAACGTCAAGATCAGAAGCTTGAAGGGCTTCTCTTCAAGTCATCAGGTGTACTGGTGAACCCTGAAAGGTGAATTCCGAGATTTTACTTTCTGATCAGCTCTACCGTGAATTGATCCCAGGACCTCAGGTGCGGCATTTGAAATTTCACAAAAGAAACAAAAAAATTAAGCAGAGAAAATGGACATACCTAGTATATAGGCCTAAACTGAAAAGCAATCTGTTTGGAAGTATTCATATGCACATTTTATTTATTTATTTTACATTTATTTCAATGTAAAGACTATATGTATATACCAAGCCAATTAAAAGAGCAATCGTGTGCTACCGTCATTCATGTAACATCGAACATTAAGAGCCCAACGTTAAGATATATAAGATATTTACATTTTTAGAATTTCAGAGAACCCGTTGAATGGAGCCTACATGGATTACATATAGCCTTCATTTGCCACCTTCATAAATTTTTATGGTCTGAAGTTAAACTAGATTTACTCTAGCTTGTTAGAGTATGTTGAAGCATTATTTGTTAAAGTAACCCCTTTAGTAGGAATTCATATTTTTAACAGCTATTTTTAAAATAAAAATAATAGAAAAAATAAACAAACGGTAAATCAATCATAGAAATAAACAGCGTGTTGATTTGTTTAGAAATCGTAAGTACTATGAATTATCACGGTTGTTGATTTTGCTATGCCTATGCTATATTTTTACTTGCGTAAGAGTTTTCATTTGAAAATTTTATGAAATACATTAATTTTATTGATACGTAAAGAAGAATTTACTGAAAAATGCCATTTTACCAATCGTATAAACTTAAGATATTTCTTTCTGTACACCTTTCTTACTATCGCCGTAAATCTACGAATGCAATCAAAATCATTGCAAATAAATTTATATCGTAAAATACTATGCATATTAAAATCAATCAAGCAATTGTCAAAATTTAATTATAATTTTTTTGTTTCTATTTAAAAATGAAATACGAAAATGGGTAAGTTTTGATATCTTGATGAGATTAATAGAAGTGCGATTTATGGCGGGTGGTGCAAAGCTACGAGTAACCAGAGAAAATTTCAACTAGAATTTATTTTAATTAATTAAATTTACGAATTAATAAAAGAAGTCATTACGCTGTCTAATTAATTAACTACATAGGAAATTTAAATTAATGCTGAGAAGTTTGTACGTCATTTCTTCAATAATCTTTACTACAGAAGGTATGAATATTATGACAACTTCAATATAGACAAATCAAAAGTTACAGACTTCTAAATGTAAACATTGAAGTCTCCAATTTTATGGTAAGGATTTTCAAAAGCCTTGCCTATTTCGTAATTTAGATTAAATGTATGTATGTTCATATTATTTTATATTATACGTACTGTTACGTACGTAATATAGATTTGCATATAAATATTCCTTTAACGTTGTAAATTTGTTTGAATAAAAACTATTTTTGTGTCGATTTTAATCCTGTAGATGTATATATTAAGCATTAGTGCTGATGCAGTTTCTTTTATGATTGGTCCGTGAAATTAGACTGGTTTTAATGCTAAAGTATATTTGATTTAATACTGAATACTCAGACGGAGGTACGAGGCCTGTTACGGTATTTGTCATCTTAATGGCAACCACGAATTATCAGTTACTACTAATTTAATTTCATTGACATTTCAGTTTAAACAGACAGAAAAAATGACACTGGTAAAACAAATGTCAATCAGAAAGTAGAATGCAAAGGGAGTGCTTAGAGACATGATACCTCTTGCTTGATTTTGTTTTGATGAAGTAGGCTTACTTTAGAAGTTTGCTGTACAGTAGAACATACTAACAAACAGTGAACATTATTTACACTAAACTGGTCTATAATTAATCTAACAAAAATGTTCTTTACAGGTACTCTGTATTTTACCAACCTCACTAAAATAGCATGTCCCTAGAAATAGCCTCTGATCCCCCTTTAGAAATGCCTAATCACAACGAAAGTCACCTATCGCTAATTGAACCGCCTTCTGTCTCTAGTCTATCCCCTCTTTCAACTTCTGACCTCACTAAATGCAATCTATGCCTCGGCACCACACAGATAACCCTCGGACACCCAACTTGCCATCACGTTTTCTGCGCTCCGTGCATTAAACGCGTTCAATCTTCCGCCACTCCTGATTCTTGTCCACTCTGCATGTTTGTCAGTCAGACGGCTGAAAATGGAGGCATGGTTTGCGGAAAGTGTGACGCATTGGCATCACATCATTGCGTCCACTGTTGCGAACACATGTGCAATGTGTGCCAGGAGGGACACGTTAAACCTGGTGGTGAATTTGAGAAGCACGTTATCGTGCAGCTGAAGAAAGCGAATCGTTCCGAGTTATCCGGCAAGTGGTTGTCAACTCACTCTGACACAAGCTTCTGGAGCTCGGCTGAGGTCCCGTGGCCGAGCGAATCCAGTCGAGCGGAGAAGTCTTGGAACAACGCTAGCGGTGCCAGTGTTCTGGATCATTCCTGGGTGAACGGCGCTAGCTTTGACAACGTGTGGGGATTAACCAGCGGTAGAACTAGCTACGATAAGAAATGGATGCAGTCGACTGCAAAGAAAGGCTGTCCGGATGGACTGATAGTACTTCCTGCGGGACTGAACGGAGCGAGCGGGGACGATAGCTTGATGGTGTACAACAGTAGCAGCAGCGGGACGGGACAATATAGCGACACCACCGATGCCACGACCGGTTCTTCGTCTCTAGACCTTCACAGCCTCTATGATCAAATCGTTGTTCCTCAGGCTGCCGGACTGTACAACACGAGCCGTTCTCTGACTGATTCTAGCGGCTCTTCAGTCAGCGGTCGCAGGTGTAAGAGACACGAGAGCGAAATGATTGCAGCCTTTTGCAAGGCCTGCGAGGCAGGAGTGTGCAACCTTTGTATTGACACTCAGTCGTCTCCTTGTCATAACCACGAATATATCCTACTCAACACCAGTAATAAAGAATCGTATGCCGAGTATTTCTACTCCCTGCTGTCGATGAAAGATCGTACACTTGAGAAAACGGAAGAACTAACCGGTGCGGTGACGTCCGTTGAGGAAACTGTCGAGAAACTCAAGCTCCGATACCGAGAGGACGAAGTAGCCGTGATGGACGCTTTTGACATCTATCTGAAGGCTCTGATAGACAGGCGACAGGAGATCGGGGCGGAGCTACAGTTTATTTACAAGTCTAAGATAGAGCAACTGAGCGAATTAAAGGAGTCGACGGTATTTAACGTTCAGCAGTTGGGTGAAGCTAAGGAACTGATCAGAACTCTACTCGTTCTCGGTGGTCCGTTTAGTGACAGAGCAGCTCAGCTTACTCACATATACAACCAGCTCCGAACCACCCTCGAAAACATCTTTGCCTTCTCTCCCGATTTCGATCGGAAATCCTTCGAAGATGTCCGATTCATCTGCAAGTACCAAAACATTCACTCGGCGGTGCGTAACACATTTGGATTTATTCATCAGAGTGGCACGGATAAATGCGGAGCCGAGTTAGACGGGATATATCCGCTGAAGAAAGTCTTCAGTGCCGTTGAACTAACGTCAAATGATGCGCCGAACGATTTTGGATATTTAGCCGGGGGCACAGATCGGCTTAACTTTGGTAGGATGAGATCTGGAGGTTTGGGATCGCTTGCTGGTAGTAAAGATATTCTAAGCAGTGGAAATTTTATGACTGAGATGTACGGCAATAGCGGAAGAGCCAGTTCAATGTCTTCTGGAGTAGCTCACCTTGCTTCAGGTGCCAGTATGGAGTCTGTAGCCGGTAAGATGTTGCCAGCCGGCTCAAGCATGATTCCGTCATCCTTAGCCGCCTCCGGGTTGTATGAAAGTCGCACGATGGCTCTGAGGAACGGCTTCTCCATCATCAGCGTGGACTCCGATGATGAAATGTCAAAGGTCTGTTGTTAACGAATGTATATATGGTACAGTATGTGGTATGTAATATGTATATTTATTTATATGGTGTCTGTATATGGTATAGTATATGGTGTGTATATTTATATATATATGGTGTCTGTTCTTAATGATTGTACACGTAGTATATCTTGTTTTCCAAGAGAATTTAGAAATTATTTTTATATCATTTTTAGATTTGTAAAACTTCCAATATAAATTTAGTATTTCTTTAAATGGTTAGTAATACGTACAAGATAATTGCTGCAACGCTATGAACTTTTCAGGTGATCAAGTTATTTCCACCCATTCTACCCTAATACTAGTATTAGAAAAAGTTGGTAAAGCTAATGTTGACCTCAGTTTCCTCACTCGAAAGCGATGTCAGTGATGGGCGAACCCAGGAATTGAACCCCACATATGCTGATCTGCGGTCGAGTACTTTACTGACATTGCCACTGGCTTCAGCCAGTATTTAGACTTTAAAGCTATGCATATGATAGAATTGTTAACTATAAATTTTCTCATATTATATTTTTAACCTAATTTCTGTATACTTAATTGATTGATTGATTAGAGGTTGATTTACTTGTCATCAGGTGATCATGCCAAGTTTCTGTCCCTCCGAGTTCAAGCGCAAGAAGATGGAATATCATGTCAAGTTTGGAGAGTTTGGCTGTGAGTCACACCAGTTCTATGAGCCAAGCGGCGTAGCCGTTACGCCGGATAACCACATTCTTGTCGCTGATGCAAATAACCATCGTATTCAGGTGTGTAATAAGTTCATAACCATCGCATTCAGGTGTGTAATAAGTTAATAACCGTCGCATTCAGGTGTGTGTATAAGTTAATAACCACTGAACTCAGGCGTTTAATAACCACTGAACTTGTTTGTAATAATCCCTGAACTCAGGTGTGTAATAACCACTGAACTCAGGTGTGTAATAACCACTGAAATCAGGTGTGTAATAATCACCACATTGAGGTAATAATAAAAAAGTTTTAACATCCGGTACCTTACCCAAGGATGATGTCTGGGACATGTTGAATGCAATTCTAATTTATTGATGCTATCTTTCTTGATGTATCATGGAATCAAAGCAATCTGGCCGCTGGTTCTATAACTATCATTATCATTATATTTTTATAGTATAATTATTATTATTATACTTATATATTATATTATTATATTATTAATATCACTATATTATCACTGCTAAAGCTATTATTATTATCACTGCTATAATTATCCCAAGTTTTTCTAAGGAGATCTATACTTTATTGCGATTGCTGGACTGCAGGCCTTTGATCGTAATGGCAACTACCTGAAGACTATTGGTCAGGACCACATCAACGGGGGGGAGGGAGATCTCGTCTATCCTAATCGTCTCGCGGTGAATCAGACTACGGGAGACATCATCGTCACCGAGCGAAGTCCCACCCATCAGGTCAACGTCTACAACAAAGATGGCCGCTTCGTTCGTAAGTTCGGCGCGAGCATTCTGCAGCACCCGCGCGGTATAGCTGTGGACAACGTGGGACGCATCATTGTTGTCGAGTGCAAGGTTGTACTTTGTTGTACTCTGCTGTTCTTTGTTGTACTTTGCTGTTCTTTGTTGTATTTTGTTGTTGTAGTTTTACTTTGTTGTTGTTTGTTGTACTTTGGTCTTTGTTGTACTCTGCTGTTCTTTGTTGTACTGTGCTGTTCTTTCTTGTACTTTGTTGTTGTTTGTTGTAGTTTTACTTTGTTGTTGTTTGTTGCACTTTGGTCTTTGTTGTACTCTGCTGTTCTTTGTTATACTGTGCTGTTCTTTCTTGTACTTTATTTTTTGTTGTACTTGGTTTTTTGCTTTACCTATTTAGTTATTGGTCAAATTATTACTTTGTTATTAGTAGTTATTTGATGGTTTGAATTAAAAATGATTATTGGTGATTTTTCTTAGTTTTTGTTATTTTCATTTCGTAGTTTAATTTGGTAGAATTACTTATGTTTCTTTAGGTCTCAGAATAATTGACTTCAATTTGCATAAATTTGCGACCGTTTATCTACTTTGGATTGTTAATTAATTTTCTCTAATTTGAGACAAATTCAAGCCGGTGAGCAAAAAGGAGGTCTAAGCTGTTGTACCTGATTGAATTGATAGATAGATGAGCGGGCTTATTGATTGATTGACTGATTGATTGATAAATTAGAATTGATTGATTGATAGATAGCTGAGCGGGCTGATTGATTGATTGACTGATCGATTGATAAATTAGAATTGATTAAATGATAGATAGATGAACGGACAGATTGATTTATTACCATTGATTGGCGCGCAGGTGATGAGGGTAGTCATATTCAGCATTGTCGGCTCTGTCCTCAATCGCTTCATCGTCGACAAACACGTAAACTTTCCCAATGGCGTCGCAGTCAACGACAAAGAGGAAATCTTTATTTCCGACAACCGGCGTCACGGCGTAGTCGTCTTCGACTACCACGGCTCATTCCTCCGCACCGTCGGAGGCATGGGAATCACCAACTATCCCATTGGAGTAGGGATCAGTTCAACGGGAGAGGTCGTAATTGCCGACAACCACAACAACTTCAACGTGACGGTGTTCTCACAAGATGGCGTACCGCTGCGTGCGTTGGAGTCACGCGTGAAGCACGCCCAGTGCTTTGATATAGCGCTGCTGGATCGCGGCTCAATCGTTCTGTCGAGTAAAGATTTCCGAGTGTATGTGTACCAGTATGGGCCGTCATCAGTGGAGCTCAATCCTCTAGCGGCTCCCGTTATCCCGCTGGCCTTCAGACAGGTCGCAAGTTACGTCGGATAATCTTGAGTTGGAATGATCAGTGTTTGGATGGAGGTTTGGTTGAGCAGTTGGACTGGGGCAACCGGTTGTTTTAAATCCGATGTTCATATCAGTTTTGAATGGATATCATTTTATGGGTGTATTAATATGTTCAGTATCTTATGTACCTTTCTCTACAAAGCTGTAGAAGTGGATTCTGGTTGAACAATAAAATTAGTTGTGCAGTTTGAGTTAAGTTTGTTGAAATATCTGTTCACTGTTCACTATAATTGGAAAATATTCCTACGTGTGAATTTTTTATTTTCGTTTGAAAGCTGGTGCACTTGTAACTTGAGAAAGTGAATGGTTAAAATTGCAAACTTGTTTTCCATTTTTCTCCTGTTTTAGAAAACGTTTTACTCTAGTTTTCATGCGTTGATTTGTATACATTGCCTGCCGCATTGTATTTTATCGGAGTTGGTTTAGTCGATAGTGGAGTTTCTGAAGTGCTATTTAATTTTATTTATTTATTTATGTAGTTAAGTTGTTCGTTGTTTTTTCACACCAGTGTTTGATTGCGTTTTCTTGCTATATTTGTGCCTTGATGAGATTT
This sequence comes from Enchytraeus crypticus, assembly GCA_905160935.1. Taxonomy (NCBI): domain Eukaryota; kingdom Metazoa; phylum Annelida; class Clitellata; order Enchytraeida; family Enchytraeidae; genus Enchytraeus; species Enchytraeus crypticus. The sequence continues at coordinate 2,053,582 of CAJHZI010000517.1, read as the reverse complement.
GTGATGATTCACATTCTCTATCAAATTATATGTGTTTTGTGCTGTACAAATTGTTGTTACCACATATAACTGCAGTCTGTTTTTAGCACTTATTTATTTCCTGTGTGTTTGTAGTTTAATTTATTTTTAATTTATTTGCTGGTTCAAATCCTGGGCTCGCTCGTCTGTCACTGACTTCGCTTTCGAGTGAGGAAACTGATGTTAACATTAGTTTTACCAGCTCTAATCTCTACTACTTATCATGGAAGTTGGGAATTGGTCGTTTCGTAATTATAGAAATAACAGTAAATAGGGTGTTTTACTTTTTATGATAAATATTTCTTTAAAGTATATACAGATTGTTTCCTTCCTGACTTTTTATTAGTATTTTTACTTGGAGTTGGTAATTGATTCTTACATTTAAGTTTGCTCAGTGGAAAGTTTTATGTTGACTTTGTTGAGCCGTATATACTAGTTTCGGTTTGCGACAGAGTTATAAAAATAGAAAAGGTTTCGCAGACGCTTATATGTAGTTTGTATTTAATTTGTTTTTATTTAGTCATTTGAAAAGAGTTATGTTGTGCTTGTTGATTAAAGTTTAAAATCTAAGTTTAGGCCATGTAATTTCGAATATCAGATGGTTTGGTAATTGAGTTATGAAATTTTTATGTTTTAGAATTTCAGGGTGCCATCAGAATCTGTCATTAAATTGTCTTGAAATTAATTTAACAGCAATCCTGCTTATTACCTGTCTGTTTGAGTGTAAAATATTGTTTAATTAGTGGAATGAAGACAAAATTGGTTGGCCTATTGCTTGATTGTAATAATCAGATACGTTAACGTTGTGATCACCCTTGAATACTTTGTAATATTAATGAATACTTTGTTGCCACTTAGTAAACTGAATAATATGTGTATTAGCTGCTAAATCATCATCTTCTTCACTTGAATCACAGTTTAACTAAGGTCAGAATTAGACAATTTTGTAATAATTCCTGGATTCTAGGGGCTCACTGACCAAACGCCATTTTACCATACATACAGTCCACAGTTGGTCTATTCTTCATCAACTCGGACACAACACGGGTAACTGCTACACAGCTTATTAAATGCTAGATTAACTGAAAATCCATTTTAAACTTTCTCATTTGATAACTGTGCTCACTTTCTGGACTGTTTTTCTTCAATTATTGTTCTATGTACCTTGTCTTCTAGTCTTCATTCTACTTCATTTGTGTTACTTAGAAGTGAGGATTGCGCTGCATCTTATATTCTGTTGACTTATTGGTGCTATAAATGTTATTTATGAAACTTCTGCTTTATTTAATAGATTAGTAACATTTTGTGCTTTTTCGTATACTTAAGCTCTTTCACTAATTTGTCTACTTGTAACAGTTTTGCTAAGACTTTTTCTATTACTTTTGTTTGCTAAAGCTTAACATTTTTTGTAAACTTTTCTTCGGTTATCTAGTTCTATGTATATTTGGTTGTTTGTATTGTGTCTTTAGTATACTGGTTTTTTACGCTTTATGGTGTGTCATATGACTTGCATTGGGAAGAACTTCGTTGAATCACTAGGTGTTGCCGTTTGCCTGTTATTTGTTAAAACTATTGTTGTTCCAGCCCCGAAGGAGTTCAATCACGTTTCTTGTTTCAATGTTCTTGTTACCAGTTTGTTAATCTTCCGTAGCTTAAGATTTACTTGGAATCTCTTCTGATAAGTTGATCTGGTCGTAGCGTGCTAGTGTGCTGCTCGAGAGGCTGCAGTTTCAACTTCCAGTTCAACCCATCTCTGATCGAAGTCTCAATAAGTGTTAAACATTAATCTTCAGTAATCAGTCATTTTAAAAATTGAGTTTAAAGAATCTTTAATCGCTAAAATAAATCTTTAATCGCTTCTGCTGTGTTATAGGATCCCGAGATATATGTGAATCTAATCAGATATTTACTGGAATGAAAATTCTAACTTGAAAAGTCATGTATAATTTTATTTTAATATTTATCGTTGATTGGACTAAATGATTTTATGATATTGTTATAGTCATTACGTGCCATTCAGTGTCATATTATTTATTCATTTAGCATGAATGAAATATCCTCAAAAGTTCTAGTTTAGTAGATTTAGTTGTTGAATGGCTATGGGAGTTATCAAAATGTGATCGCAATGTTTATTCACATTATTTAATTGTAATTGCTAAAAAATAAACATTCTGCCAGGATTTAACTATTCCCCTAGGTTACTCTAACCCGTTAATGCTTTTATAAATCTGTCTTCTTCTTTCTACAACTAAAAATTTATAGCCTAGTATAAATACTAAATACATATCAGCTAATTGTATATGCAAGCTTTGATGGCATTTGATAGTTAAACATAACCTTAGAAAATAATGAACCTCTATTGAAGAAACTGAGAAAAAACTTTTCATTGATATAATGCTGTATTAGAACATGCTGTATAAAATATAATGCTGTATTAGGTGTATCGTGTTGGATAATATTTTATTGTTTTAGTTCTCGTGTAAAATAATCTCTAAAAATCTGTGTGGAATTCTCGTAGGTAACGTTCTGTAATATATCACTCTTGAGGTTTGTGTTAATTTTTGTGGAGTAAAAATTCCATGAATAATGTGTTAACAAATAAAATGTGATAAAAATGTTAGACCAATGATTTAAACTTAACGCCGTCTAGTGTGACATTCTGTTTTCACAGTCCTCGAGGCTGCTTGTTTATGCAATTTAGAAAAAATACACAAAATTCTCTTTATTGTATTTCTACACATTAAAAGTTGTTGAAAAGTTTGTTTATTGTTCTGCTACTGGCAATTAGAATTTAACTTCCGGCAGTGAGTAAACTACCAGAATAGTTTTTAATTGAGTTAATTGACAGCATTAATTATAATTATTAATTGAGCTAATTGACAACATTAATTTAAATTATTAATTTACTTAATTGACAACATTAATTAAAATGATTAATTTACTTAATTGACAACATTAATTAGAATTATTAATTTAGTTAATTGACAACATTAATTAAAATGATTAATTTAGTTAATTGACAACATTAATTTACATTATTAATTTAGTTAATTGACAACATTAATTTAAATTATTAATTTAGTTAATTGACAACATTAATTAGAATGATTAATTGAGTTAATTGACAACATTAATTAGAATTATTAATTGAGTTAATTGACAACATTAATTTAAATTATTAATTTAGTTAATTGACAACATTAATTTAAATGATTGCCTACTGGAGTACTGAGAACCAATTTATTGCATCATTTACATCTTTGTATTGGAAGTAAACGGTTCAATGTACAGATTCTGGCAAGCTTGATATATCAATCATCTTTATTAATCATTCCAAGATTACCTATAGTGATTCCAATACAATTTTTATTCCATTAACATCATCTAGTCAAACATGTAGTCAACATAGCAGCCGCATCTACACAGGATTGGAGTTCTGCTATTATCCATGAAAAAGTCGAGCTTTCCATGACAACCTACACAGATTCAAAGCCCAGATGGGCAATAAATAAAGTAAGTTCTTGTAAATTGTGCAAGTAAATGACCTAATATCGGAAGTGTACGAAGATGAACTTTACAACAGCTCACCTTTGAGTGATACTGAGTCTACCACAACATTGAACACTGAAGCAAAACCAAGCCAACAACAACAGAATTAGAGTGCTACTTTCGTCCATGATAAGATTGAGCACTGTGACACCAAATCCAATCCGATGAGCAGAGTGTGGGGTCCAAAGACGGTACAAGTCAAAATCCGAAAGTTCAGTACGAGGCCTAAGAACAAAAAATGGCATTTAAACAAATCAAAGCCTTTAGACGGCATTATTAGAACATTAAGCACAAGGCAGTTTCTATTGCATACCACGTCACCTTCATTAGTCATTTCTTGAGAAAAGCATGCAGATATTTGAGTATTTTATTTGCATTTCCATATTTGTTTCTACATGTAGTCTGATGAAGACTGAAAGAATAATTTCGTATCTAATAATGTAAACAAACTTGTTTCAGTTCGTTGTTTTGATTTTTTAATTTCTCAAATTGTCACTCGAAGTCTACTTTTTAAGTTTATCTCCATAAAACGGATCGTCATCAACTACGAAATTTAGCACAGTGTAGTTTGAGCTAATATGATAATAATTGTATAAACCCCTACTTTCACCACATCCATATTAGAATACATTATACAATTTGTGAGTGTTATTCAAAGTGAATTTCTTTTGCTGAGCGAAGAAGTGTCTGAGGAGAGATTTAATTAAATAAAATGTGTCTCACTGTTGTTACACTCTGCTCTAGAAATGTCTGCTCTTGAAGCATCTGTTCGAGAGAAATCTGTCGAAGCATCCGTTGGAGGAATGTCTAACCCTGAGGCACCCACTCAAGGAATGTCTACCAGTGAAATACCCGATCAAGGAAGACCCAGACTTGAAAGATCTGTACGTGACAATCTTGTAGGAGATCAGAGCTGGCGGAACGATGTTGAAATGATCAGAGGATCAAAGAAAAAAGTGAAGAATGTCCTAACTCGTATGGAGGGTAAGTTGCTAAGTTATCCTCAGTGTCTTACTTATGATTGTGCCTTTTCTGGGTCCCGATTTTGTTTCACTTAAATGTAGTAAAAACTAAAGCATAAGATTTTGCAATGGAATAATAAACCTTTTTCATTGACGATTGATTAGCTGATTGGCTGACAATTGATTGACTGATAGGCTAACAATTGATTGACTGATAGGCTGATAATTGATTGACTGAGAGGCTGATGATTGATTGACTGATAGGCTGACAATTGATTGACTAATGGGCTAGTTTTGGTTAAGAGAGTTTCTCTTAACCAAAACAAAAATAAAATAGTAATATATCCTAATTAATAGTTCTAATCCACCATTTATGAGCTCAATGAGTAATTTACATAGACAGATTGATTTTTTTCGTATTATAGAATCCAGTGTTTGGTAGATAATATCCATTCATGGGTCTATCTAAGGCTCTAACATTATCATTGGATTGATTGATAATGTCGCGATTATGGATTCAGTGATGAATTGCTGTATAGAGAGAGGATTGATTGATCATTGTTTAATGTTGTAGTTGATGCCTCACGCGGTGGTCCACTGAGTCTACTGGCTCGCTGCGTAACCGAGAGGTTAAAGGTCAAAGTTTGGACGAGAAGCTACAAACACGTCAGAGGAATCTGCACGGGCTACGTCGTTGCTTACGACCGCCACATGAATCTAGTTAGTTAATCTCTATGTCGTAACAAGTCGTGTGATCTAGTTAGTTAATCTCTATGTTATAAGGAGTTGTGTGATCTACTTCATCTCTTTGCCTGTTTGCCTTAACAAGTCGTGTGATCTAGTTAGTTATTTGCAAATTATAATTATCATAAAGCCATACTTCAACACTCCTTTTCATACATAAATCATATCTATCTGGTTTGTCTACGAGTATTTCATAACTAAGTACTAACCCACATAATTCGGGTTAGTAGTAGATGGTATTGTATTTAATCAATATGAATTGTATGGTAGGTTAATTTTTGATCTAGTTATATGATATCTTTATTGGCTGTTGCTCTTCGTACTGTAGCTGATTGTTTTTGTATCTGTGCATGTTGTTGATACATTTGTTGCAGGCGATGTTTGATGTGGATGAAGTGTTTAAGAATCCTGTGCCTCCGCCAGCTGCGTTAGCTTCACTGGAGAAAACGAAGAAGAAGAGAATTAGAATTAAGAAGAAGCGTCAGAAGACGAATCAAGAATCGGGGATCAATGATAATGTAGATTTAAATCTCGACACAACGACTCCTCCTGCAGCGTCAATTCTCAACAATTCTATTTCAAGTCATGAGTCCACTGTTGTCACCGACTCATACAACAGTGTTACCAGCGGTTCCAATAAAAATGTTATCTGCACGTCAAGCAGCTGTCTCGTATCGAGTCACCTCGGTAGATCGGTGGAGTCGAGAAGTTTACGTGATGCCAATACAGACGGGGGATCTGCTAGCAAGCGAAGGGACTATTCATCTAGTGATCACATTACGTTAAGTTACATGCATCCAAGAACCTCTCAGCCCACTGTGTCAAACGTTTCTCAAACGTTTGACACCAGTTTTACAAAAGAACCGACTAAGATAGCAGCGACCGTGAAGAAGTCTGACGATTGTGTTGCTGATGATGGTGATGAGGAGTCGGCGCACAGTCCAATTTACATAAGTGCGGAGCCGCTGGATCTCTCCTTATCCAGTAGTCGTTCAAAGTTTAGCTCGGAAGTTTCCGTTAATAATTTAACGGGAGTTGAAAGAGAGATTTTCGGTTTTACTGGTTGCGATTCTGCGATAGGAAATAGTTCTGAGCGGAGATATTTCAAAGTGTCTGGTTTCAACAACAGCGCATCCACTGATGCTAGCACTTGTGTTAACATTGGAGATGGTGGCGATAATGAATCAGCTATCTGTAGGTCTAGCAGGGCTCCTGGTGCAATGGATAGCGATACCGCTGAATGTTCTATAGTTAAAAACACTAATAACAGCAACAATAGTGATGTTACACAGAAGTCTAATCCTGTGACTGAAGTACTTTCATCTACTGTCTGTGCGGATACTTATACTACTGAAAATCTTTCAACCAGTGCCTTGTCGGTTATTTCTACTACTGCTACTTTTACCTCCACCTCAGTAGCTTCTGGTCACTCCATTGGTCAGAGTAGTTCACAGGTAACGAGTAAATTTAACTGTAGCGAGCAGTCAGTTGCCACAAAGATTGACGATATTCTTGACCCGTTGGGTGCGGTGTATATTACGACTGGTGAATCTGGTGGAAAGAAATCAAATGTTTGTAGTGAAATAACTGGAAAGAGATCGAATGATTGTAGTGAAATAACTGGAAAGAAATCAAATGATTGTAGTGAAATAATTGGAACGAAATCGAATGATTGTAGTGAAATAACGGGAAATAAATCAAGTGATTGTAGTGAAATAACTGATAGGACACCTAGCAAAGAAGATGCTAAGAACGTGTCTAAAAATAATGCAAATAATAACAATAATAGTGATGACAGTGATGAAAACGGTGATGAAAACGGTGAAGAAAACGTATTGCAAAGACTTTTGCTTGAAATGAAAACGCTTAAAAGTGCCTTGACAACTCTCGACTCCTCATCTGAAGATGAAGGACGTAGTTTAGAGGAAGGCGAATGTAATTCAGAAATAGACGAATGTAAATCGGACAAGGACAAATGTATTTTAGATGATGGCGAATATAATCTAGAGGAAGGCGAATGTAATTCCGCTGATGGCGCATGTTATACAGATGAGGGCGAGTTAAATTCTAATGATGATGAGGCACAGTACAATTATTCTGGTAATAAAACTGTCGAGCATGTTAACAGGAGTGCTGATAAAAATGACAGTCTCAGGCGAGAGAAAAACCCTTCCCGCGAAAAACCCAGTCAAGTGGGCGGTGATCGGAGATTTGCTCGTCAGAAGGTCGAGAGTGAGAATAGACTAGAAAATCAGAAAAATAAGAGCGGTAAAAGAGAAGAGAGGAGACGTTCAAGACAAAATAGCCCGCGGTATGATATCGATGAGGAATTATTACCCAGTCGCAGGTTTACGTCGCTCAGTAAATCCTCATCTAACCGAACGTCTTATAACGGAATGTTTTCTACAGAGAGAGATTTGTCGCAGCGTAGAAATGGTCGTGAACAGGCTGGCTACGATGAATCACTGAATGTGAAGTCAGGAGCTAGAGGAGGATCTGATAGACATAACGATTTAGAGAGGAATACCTTGCGTTCGCATGATAGAGATAGACGCAGAGGGGAGGATGCTACTGAGGAATGTAACAGAGAGAGAACTGGGGGGAAAAATAAACCTGCGAGCAGTTGTATGGGAAGATCTGACTGGGAAAATAAATCTGCAAGAAATGATCTGATGAACTCTGATCGAAAATCCGTATCTTCGGGAGATTTTAACAAAGCATCTGGTAGAGAGGATAAATCTGACAGAATTCGACCAGAAAGAGACGATCGGGATGCTAAATCTCTAAGGAACAGAAAAGATAAATCTAGCATTGAAACGAAATCTGCAAAAACTAGGACAGAGAGTAATTATTTTGACGATAAATCTACGAGAAAAGGTTGCTCAGCTTCAGGTGCATTGAGTTCGGAAAGAAATAGCAGCTATGTTGTAGGAAAGAACCAGAAGCACTGTGAGGAAGGTTCAGTTGTAGAGAAGAGCGTAGAAGATTTGAAATCAGGTAGCGTTGATGAGCGTGAAGCAGCGTGTAGAGATAGCGTGTCGCAGTACCAGGCCGTGCTGGTACGTCACGTTAATCAGCTGTTTATACGTGGCGATAATGTGGTAATGGTTGCCATAGCTAACATTTAGTTGCAGAATCTTAAATTGCAGAATTAAATGCTAACGTTTCTTGATATTTATCTATGGTGATATCTAGTGGCAGTGTCATTTCACTTAAGTTGCTGTCATTGTTGACTTTGTAATGACTGTAGCTATATTTAACATCTCTTTTGTTTTCACAAGTATTAAGATGATGCAGCTGAGATTTGAATTCCTCATCGCCAGTGGCAATATCGGTAAGACACTAGACCGCGGATAAGTATGTGCGGGGTTCAAATCCTGGGCTCGCCAGTCCCTGACACCGCTTTCGAGTGAGTTAACTGACGTTAACATTAGCTTTGCGAGCTTTTTGCTTTGACCATATAATTTTATTTATACACTATTGCTGCCTACTGGTTATTGTAAAGTTAAAGTGATGACAAACATTTTTTGAAACTGTTCTGAAATCATTACCCTCTCCAAAGGCCTCTTTGATAAGATGTTCCATATGTTAACGGAATGGATTTTTGGTACAAAATAGTTGTTCCTAATATCTAATATCGATCTAGCCCTAATATGAGTCAGTTTTAATTCATATCCACGAGTTCTTGTAGTAAAGTTTTATTTTTCCAAACAGCCAGTAGCTAAGCTAAGTAGCCAGACAATCGTAAAAATTAAGTGAGGAATCGAAAAACTTCATTTTACTGCTAAATTCAGTTGTGCACCTTAACTTTAGTTGGATATTATTTCATTTTACGACCCTACTGTTGAGTTTACTCGATTTGCATTACAATATTATATAAATATATGTCGGCTCTGACTTGCCATTAATTATGCCTTTTTGTTTCATGACTCGTTATATTCAAGGTGACCAAGCTTGTTTAAATCTTGCAAAGATCTGGACATTTGAATTTAGTCAGGAAAAATGCAAAAATCAGAGAAAAGTCAGGAGGAGCAGAATTTAGGCGTATTTAACTTGTTCAGTACAACAAAACCCTTAAGGATGCATGCAGTTGGAAGTCAAAGAATTTGAATAGACTGAGTTTTGCAAGTTGTGACGGTTTAAGATTATCTTAAACACGCATCAGACTCTTTGAGATCTACAACTGTTTCTTTTATCTCAAAATTTAAAAGTAATATTGAAGATGTTATGACTATCAAGTCAGGATATAAAACAATGAATGATACAAAAACAGTAGCTAGGCCTAATAAACTGTGCTGCATGTAATGTCTGCAGTCAAGTGAACATATGCAAATACAACTCCTTAAGGTATAAATATAAAACAGTTCAGTACAAAAAGACGGTCTAATTGTGTTTAATTATTTGAAGAGAGTGAGGCGATATGGCGTAACGGAGACAGTATTCGCCACGGATGCAAGTGGCCTTGGTTCAAAGCCCAGGTCAGTCAACACAACCCACTCCACGTGAGCACAGGTTCAACGTACATAACTATGGGCGTACTCAGTCGAAATATTTCATTTCACAAACATGAATATTGGCGGCAGAATAGAACCTAACAGTCGGTCGAATTTTACAACTAATTTAAAGAATCTCGGTCATGCTCGTTTCAGCAATATCTCGTAGCTTAGTCAAATGTCAAGTAGAATTGTTTATGAAGTTGTGATTACTGGAGCCAGTAGCGATGTTGGTAAGGTAATCGACCGCGGATCAGTATGTGTGGGTCTCAAATCATGGGCTCGCCCCTCGCTGACATCGATTTCGAGTGAGGAAACTGACGTTAACAAAAGATTTAAAGCTTTACCAGCTGGCAGGAACCCATATACATGTATATATTTCTATGGAACCCTGTTTCCGTCTATATTATAGTATAACCGTGGAATAATGTCATCTCGTCTAGCCGTCTAAGTCCTATTAGAGGACAGGACTCAACAATGTCCGTTTCTGAAGGTATGACCATGAGGTCAGTTATCGTCGGTGAAGAGAAGGAAGAAGTTGAATTAGAGAGTTGACAGGAGACTATCGTCGAAGAAGTTAAATTAGTAAGGTTGTGAACATTTCATATTTAAAATACGTTATTCTAGAAGATTATTTGTAATTTAATAGATATAATGGTAATACGAGATCTATAGGCCTACTGTTTTAATATAATTATTGTTATATTATTCTTGCATTTACCTTATACCGTTGTATACATGTTTGCTACTTTTATAATCAGTCATGCACGTCTGTCATTTGTAAAAGTGTGAATGATTCGTCATAAATTTTGTTTAATAATCAATATATTATTAAAACGAGTTGTTGTTTTGCATAATATTTAAGAGAGGACCTTTATACATCCAGTCTATGAAATAAAGATTAGAAACGAATCTCCCTACATCAACTTTTACTGTTCTCGTTTCAATATGGTCATAAATATTTTGGCGTAGTGCAGATGCCTCACATAATAGCTACATGGTATATATTAACTAAATAACTAAAAAAAAGATGCCCACCGCCGGGAATTGCCAGGCATTGCCCAGACCCGGGATTGAACCGGGGACCTTTAGATCTTCAGTCTAACGCTCTCCCAACTGAGCTATCGAGGCAGGCAGTAGTTCCTTTGTTTATTATGGTCTAAGAATCAGCAATGATTAAGAACTCTAAATTTAGCATTGGCAATTGTAAAATAATTGTTAACATTTGTTTTATTATCATTTGTAAAAAACAACATTCGTATATGGAGTCTAAATGGTAAAAAAATGCAAATAGGCAAAGATTTGATGATGAAAAGTTCAACGAACCTCAAAGATTTCCAAGTGACTTTGATTCTTATTAATTTCATTGGTGAATGGCTTTCAGTGACATTCACAATCTGAACCAATCAGTGGAAGCAGAGAAGTAAACCTAGACCAGTAAAGTCCTCCTCAGCCAGAAAATATTTCATTTAAATTCTGCAAGTTTTCAATAAATGATATTTTTTGCTCTCAATGAGATATAAAATGAATTTAGCACTATATGAAATTATGTAATTTCCATTGCTCATAACTGCTTTTAAATTAATTATCCATTAATTATTGGTTTGTGATCTTTGCATACATTTATCAATCCCAGCCGTGTTAAGCTATTATATTTTTAATCTTGATATAGAATAATATCATAATTAGATTTTGTTTCTTTCTTATAAAAGTTTGTACCAAAATAACCCAATAATATTACGAACGAATTAAGTTTATTAAAAGATATTAAATCATAATTCTATGGTTTTATTTTATTGCTACAGTTTATTTCAGGTTGCTGTTTGTTTCACCGTTTTACTTCGTTTGTATTCGCTTGTGAGCGCCATATATCCACATCGGATCAAATCTCTCTAACGCGTTAAGTAAGTGAAAAATTGTAGACTCTTATCTTTTGGTTTGACAAAATCTTTTATTTATGACTGTTTTGGGTAACCTTTCCAGTCTATTACACCCCGCCCACTGTTGAAGTTATTTTTGGCGCAGGATTGTTTTTAAATGGAGTCGATGGTTTATTAGTGTGTAAACAAATTTTTATAAAAAATCTCATGAAATAATTAATTGATTAGTTTTCGTTAGTTGATTTAATATTTAAGATAATTAATTAATAATTAACTGTCTGTAGTTTAGTTTTAGCACTACTCTGTATTTGAAAGTTTGAGGTAGTGAAATAGTTAATTAGATTGGTTGTTTTAAAGTTTTGTGCAGCTGGATTTTTGACTTAAAAAACTTAACTTTTCGTCAACTTTTATTAGAGTTTGATTGAAATTAAAATATACTTAACAAATTTTGAAATGTAGTCTTTTATTGGCAAAGACCTAGATTTATAATTGTCTAAGAATAAATAAATTAGTTTCTATTTTTCAAGCTGTTGAAAATTAGACTTAAGAAGTCGCTTTCACAAATAATTACCTTCAAAACTTTAAAAAAGTCTCTTTTCAACGATTGATTTTTTTTTTTTTTTATGATCACGACCATTTTTGAGTTATTTTGAATCATTCAAATAGGCCTATCCCAATGTGACAACAATTGGTAACTTACATTTTAGATCGATGCTGTATGCTGTGATAGATATATTACTAATTATGCTATATACGGTGTTAAAAATTAGTGTGAGAGCTGCTTTTGCTGCGTGGATATGTTACTAATTATGTTATATACGGGGTTAAAAATTAGTGTGAGAGCTGCTTTTATTGCAAGTATGTTAGCTGAGAACAACTTATATTTGCTACATGATACAAACTTGATCTGATTTTGAAAATGATAATTCTTAATTTTATCACCTGTATCGTGTATGTTTAGATACTAGCTACTTGCTTATTACAAGGATGTATGCTGTCATGTATATATGCTGTATGCTGTCATGGATCTATTATTAATTATGCTATATACGGTTTTAATCACCTGTATCCTGTATGTTTAGATACGAGCTACTTGCTTATTACAAGGATGTCGTGTAGCTAGCATTAAATAAAACTATTTTATTCAGTGGATTATTCAGTTGTATATCAGCCTCGATTTGGATATTAGTTAGGAAATGAATTTACATCTCCGTGGATAGTTATTGTTGGATAACTACTATATTATCTGGTTCAAGCTACTCCTAACTGCACAATGGATAAAGGAAAGAATAGAGCATCCAGCTTTGTAAGTTTTGTGTGCTTAAATAAAAAAATTTCAATGTTGATTTTCTGTAAAATTAGATTTAACATTGAATTTATTTATATATTTTATTTATCATGCAAAATCATGACAATCAAATGTGCTTGCAGACTGAAAGAGATTATAAGTGATCGGTAACATAGGTCCTGACGGCACTAACATGTTCTGATTTTTGCAGTTAATAAAAACATAGTGTTAGGAACCCATACAAGTGGATCCCTGTTTGTGGTCTTACAAGTTTTGCGTCTATGTCTGTGAGTGTTTCATCAGAAAAGCCTGCGCGCTACTCAAGAAAATTACACAATTTTTTGTATTTCAAACTCAATTAGACTCTGATATACCTACTAATTATGGTATTACCAAACAGAGTTGTATGGCCATTTTATGGTAGCCTCTTTTGTATTGTTATTTGTTAATGTGCACGTTCCTGTCGTTTGTATAATCTGTGCTGTAATGAACAAATAAACTATACTAAACGAACATTCATCATCATCATCTTTCCTTGAATCTCAGTTTAACTTGGGTCGGAATATGTAACTCAACACTGCCTTATTAAAATTTAACTTTAAAAAATCTTAACTACTCTAACACCAATTCTACAAAAAATTCCCGATCAAAATTTCCCAACATCACAATCCAATTATGAAGTAATATTTTTTGTAATTTCAAATTATTACTATTAATAGTTAATATATGAACTAATATTTGTCTGTGACAGTTGGATAAGATCAGCACAATGCGGGGCAAGGAGAAGAAGGCAAGCAAGCACTACGGCACAGCACCGTACAACTCATCGAGGGGGAGGAACCTGGAGGACGCTATGCTGGAAGCACAGCAGATGATGGAGTTCCAGCAACAGATCAATAAGATGCCTGAGTATGAGCTGAACCAGAGATTTGAGCAGATGCTGGTAGGTCTCATACTCATTATTCTCGTGTTGTGTCCGGGTTGTTTAATAATATATTCATTTATTTTCGTTCAATCTGACAACCGCAGAAAGTTACAGCACAGAAATCCAACAGACATAACATAACAAATTACAGATATAGCATGAACAGTTGATAAGCTAGATATGTTTGAAGAATTGACCAACCGGTGACTGCACGTGTCGTAGAAGGTGACTAAAGCACTAAGATCCGTGCCAGATGTTGGTAGGTCTCACACGTTAACTACGATCTTGTTGTTGTTGTTGTTGCAGTAAGAGCTAGTCGTAATGCAGAAGGCTTTCATGTTGTAGACAGCGGCTGTTATATTCTTTTGCTTTTTCTGTCTCTGTCCTTTCTCTATTTTTCTATACCTCTCTCCATTTCTCTCTCATGCTCTCTCTCTCTTTTGTTGCTGCATCAAGCTATTAGGAGCTTGCTACAGCAGTCGGATGCTGTGAAGAGCTTGCTGCAGTAGTCAGCTGCTGTTGAGGTCTTTGCTGCAGCAGTCAGCTGCTGTTAAGAGCTTGATGCAGCAGTCGGCTGCTGTGAAGAGCTTGATGCAGCAGTCAGCTGCTGTGAAGATCTTGATGCAGCAGTCAGCTGCTGTGAAGAGCTTGATGCAGCAGTCAGCTGCTTGATGTAGCAAATTACTAGCAATCCAGCAGTCAGCTGCTATAGCTGCTGTGGGGTCGTAATATGGCTGATCTAAAAGCCATACAACTGCTTGCACTACAGAGTTTCGACATAAGATCTTTTATACAGATTCTCTAATTTGTTTTATATGACATTTCTCTTGAGAGCTTACTTGAACTAAGGATGGGAGGGAGTCTCGAATCCTTTAATAACTTGTATCAGTGTCTGGTTGTGGTTAGTTTCCTTATTAGAATTTTAAAAAGCTGATAAAGCTAATGTTAACGTCAGTTTCATCACTCCAAAGCGATGTCAGTGACAGGCAAGCCCAGGATTTGGATGTAGATGAGATATTCAATTTTGATAGGATACAAACAAAGGAAGAGGTAATTTTGATATTGAATCATTGGACAAAACAGAGCCCAGTGCAGGCTTGGTGCACATTAATAATCTACTGGTGTTATGCTCTTATGAATTACAATGAATGTTGTGTAACTGTGAAGTTTTGCTATTACTGTTTTTTGTAATCTAATGGATATTAAAGTAATTTACACATCACAAAATGTTCTCTTGAAGTTCTTCAAGTAATAAATTGTGATGTGTATGTAAACTGGAGCCCATGATATTGTGATCCTCAGATTTTGTCCTTTCATCTTATTATTATCTGTGATTTGCAGCTGTCATAGGCTTTCTGAAATATTACATCTGCATTAGTTTAATTTAAATATCATTGGCTTGACACTTCTTAAAATTTGACACAGTATTCTACTCTCTCTCTTTATCTCTCTCTAATAAACTACTTTCTCTCTCATTCTCTCCCTTTTTCTCTCTCTCTTTCTCTCTCATTCTCTCTGTCTCACTCTCTTGCTCTCTCACTCTCTCTCACTCTCTTTGTCTCTCTCTCTCACTCTCTCTCTCTCTCTCACTCTCTTTCTCTCTCTCTCACTCTCTTTCTCTCTCTCATTCTCTCTCTCACTCTCTTGCTCTCTTTCTCTCTCACTCTCTCTCTCTCTCTCTCTCTCTCTCTCTCTCTCTCTCTCTCTTGCAATGTGCTGGCATATCTGCAGATTCATGCATATAATTATTACAACTGAATCCTCAGTCATCTCCTTATTTCAAATTCTCAATATTACTAATAATAAATATCTAAGTGTGTGTGTGTGTGTGTGTATGTGTGTGTGTGTGTGTGTATGTGTGTGTATGTATTTGTGTGTGCGTTTGTGTGTGTGTTGATAGGCATATATGATAGGCCTATATGTCATGGACGACAGTGGAACTGTAATTGTTACGACAATGTTCAGTCTCTTTGTCTCATATTTATTCTTTTTGAATTTCCATGTTGTATTCCTGACACTGAAGAATAGACCAATGGTTTACTGCACGTGTCGTAAAGGGCAGCTAAACGAGAACTAAAGAAGACAACGGAAAACCACTTCAGAAACCATGTTTTTCCAAAGTTATAGTAAGTGGGTAGAGCATAGCCCTTACGGAATGAATCGAAAATTGAAAGTAGAGACGCCTTATTCTGATAATTCGATAGTTTCAGGTTGGGTTCATGTTGAATAATATATAATCTGCAGTTAATGAAATCACGCGCAGCTATGTTTAGCAGTTACCCCTGTGTAACTTCAATTAGAAATCAGATACCATTGAACTGTAGATTATACCTATACACTGTGGAGATTCCCGTCAGGTTTATTTGTAATTTAAATATTTGGCTAATGAACTGTGGTAGGATGAGATGTGTAATGTAGTAGTGTAGGAGTAAGCCGCATGCTAGAGCACTGAATGATGACAGACTGAGATATGTAGCTTACGAATTCCAAAACATGAATCTGCATGGCTTCCTTTGATTTTAGCTGTATACTTAGGCTGTCCTGAAATTTTCGCTTTGGATGAAATTAATTGAAATAAATAAATAATAATTACTAAAGATTGAAATTTGTTTAAAGTGCCGGGGCTAGCTATACTGTCAGGGATTAGCTATATTGTCAGGGATTAGCTATATTGTCAGGGATTAGGTATACTGTCTGGGACTAGCTATATTGTCAGGGACTAGCTATTCTGTCAGGGACTAGCTATTATATCAGGGACTAGCAATACTGTCAGGGACCAGCTATTCTGTCAGGGACCAGCTATTCTGTCAGGGACCAGCTATACTGTCAGGGACCAGCTATTCTGTCAGGGACTATCTATACTGTCAGGGACTATCTATACTGTCAGGGACTAGCAATACTGTCAGGGACTAGCAATACTGTCAGGGATTAGCTATACTGTCAGGGACTAGCTATTCTGTCAGGGACTAGCAATACTGTCGGGGACTAGCTATTCTGTCTAGCCATTCTGTCAGGGACTATCTATAGACGACTATACTAATTTGTTGATAGTTGATGATAGTATGTACGTAGGATGTAGTTTGTTTAACGTCATGATGCAGAAGCATAAGGCTTCTCTTCAAGACGACTCGACACACTCGAGCTACCGTCACAAAGATTAATGTAACAGTAAGTTACTGGCAAGTCGCATCTACTAGAATAGTACTTGTAGTTGATGATAGTGTTGAATGATAATATTGTATGACGTAAAGAATGCGCAATATTGAGGTGTTTTGTTTAGTACTTAATGTATTGGTATGTCGTTCAGGCTTGTCGTTGTGTCAGTGTGGAATACACTCAGTAAAGTGTTGTAGAGGATCAAAGTACAGAGCACACGCAGAGCACGTTTACCTTTCACTGACCTCCTGTGGTTACAAACAACTGCTGCAGCCAGTAGAGAGAGACTGAGAGACAGAGAAAGGGAGAGAGACAGAGAGAGGGGGAGAGGGGGAGGCAGGGGTGTTGGAGAGAGAGAGAGAGGGAGGGATTTAATAAAATATTGCAAATCTAATATGACACGAGATATTAGACTATCAGGAAACACTTTGACCCCACTCAGCACGTGTCCTTCAATTGAATAATATTGTAAGCAATGCACACCGTCCATGCAGATTAATTGGAACTAAGGCTGACAACACGTCATGCCTAATCCAACGTTGAATCCAAATGAAGAGTGGTTGGAGGTAAATTGATTGATTTATTGAATGAGGCTTGATTGATTGATTGACAATTCCATGGTTGATCAACTTATTGAGGCTTTATTGATTGATTACTTGTTCTGCATTAATTGAGACTTTATTGATGGAAAGATTGCTATTTCATTGGCTTATTAAGTCGTGATTGATTGACTGGTTGTCAGATGCATGCCTGAATTGTTGACTGAAGCTTGATTGATTGACTGATTGATTGATTTCAAGGCTGCGCATTTGTTATGTATATAGAATGATATTAATCTAGCAAAAGAAACAGATTGAAAATTCTTATTGATTGATTGACTTACTGATTTCATTG
The DNA here is from genome assembly GCA_905160935.1 of Enchytraeus crypticus. Taxonomy (NCBI): domain Eukaryota; kingdom Metazoa; phylum Annelida; class Clitellata; order Enchytraeida; family Enchytraeidae; genus Enchytraeus; species Enchytraeus crypticus. Next base: position 2,035,673 of record CAJHZI010000517.1, on the reverse strand, counting down.
ATTGATCGATCGATTGATTGATAGGATGATATGAACTTAACAGAAGAGAAGAAACAGCCGTTGAGGTTGAAAACTCTGCAGGAAAAGAAAACAATGGTAGCCATGCAGTTCAAGGGTTCAAGACAGGTTGTAGTTGACTGATTGATTGATTTATTAAGCTTTAAGAAATCTATTATTTTCTATTGTGACTTTAATTTGTATCGTTTACACTGTAATAGAGATTCTGTATAGAGATTCTCATTCGTAATAGAGAATGAGAGAGATTCTTGTTTAAGTAATTAGAGAGATTATTTTTATTAGTTGAAGTTATTAGAGAGGTTGATTGATTGATTGATTGATAGGATTATATGAAAGTTTAATATTTGGATGTTATAATATAGATTTATGATATTTTCAAATGTTGTTAAAGTTAAATTATGTATTGAATCTATTGATGGTTGCTTGTAGACGAGAGGTAACACGGATCCTCTGATTGGCTGATCCACTTAACTATTAATCTATTGTCTTGAGGATCAATTTTAAAACTTGTGATTTATTTATAAAGACTAAAGAGATGGAAAAATATATAATCTATAAATCTATATTCTATTGATTGATCTATAATATTTGTAGATTAATCATAATTGATTGATTGGGTGATTGTAATGAGTGTTTGGAGGGGAGAGCTGGATGTTAAGCTAGAGAGAGGTAGACAACAACTGTCGTGGGATACTGTAATTAAGAAGGACGTGAAAAATAGGGGATTGACTGATGATATAGTGTGGGACAGGGAGGACGGGAGAAAGTCTATTCGTATCCCGACCCTGGTTAAACTGGCAATTAAGGGAAGGAGATGATGATGATGATTGATTGATTGATTGTAGCCTAGAGGTAAGGTAGACTCGCCTGAAGAGTTTGTGGAGATCTTGAATCACCCAGACCTGAGGGGGGACAAGCGCTATGAGGTGGTCGAATCTCTGCGGGTGGCTCTCAAGAACAACCCAGTCAGGTAGGCTACTAAACTACCGCCCCCCAGCAGTGACGTCATGACTGCTGCTAAACTAGTACCCCCAGCAGTGACGTCATGACTGCTGCTAAGCTACTGACCCCCCAGCAGTGACGTCGTGCTGCTAAACTAGTACCCCCCAGCAGTGACGTCATGACTGTTGCTAAACTAGTACCCCCCAGCAGTGACGTCATGGCTGCTGCTTTGAAACCACTGCCCTGCCCAGCAGTGACGTCATGCTGCTCCTCTGAAACTACTGCTCCCCCAGCGGTGACGTCATGACTACTTGAAACTAGTGCCATTAAAGGCCAGTCAGTCTCTAAGACTCGGGGCTGTATGATAATTGCTCATTACTTTCATTGCTCTGCAGTTTGTAGAAGCGATAATAATAATAATAATAATAATAATAATAATAATAATAATAATAATAATAATAATAGAAGCGGATGATTTGAAGGCTGTAACAGTTGGAGTAGCAGTACTATTGAAGACGTCATTTGATCGTCTATGAAATGTGGTCATTTTTCCTTATTAATACTATTTCATGAAATATATTTAATTATGCTAAACATGAGAGTAGCAAGATTCAAGTATAAGAGGCGTATAGATGGCAGGTTCCTTCTCAAATTGTCTTGAGGAAGTGAATGAAGGATGCCTTAACTTCAAACCCATGGCGTTACATTCACATTTCTGTGTTTGTCTTCTCTGTATTTGTTCCTTTCTTCTGGCAGATTAATTATAATTCATTTCTGTGAACTTTTTTTAGATTAAAGTTCAGAGTAATATTGCAGCTTAGGCCCTGGTTACACGGGGATTCAAGGGAAGGTGATGATGATGATGATGATGATGATGATTGTAGCTTCATTATCTTGTAATCTTGCACACATAATGCGGGGTAACAATATTAATAATAATATTAATTATAATTGATGTGATTGTGCAATGGGCAGTTGGGTGATAAGCTTTGGTAAGAAGAACGGGCTGAATGGAATACTAAAGAATCTGAACTATTGCGACAGGTGGGTTACTCTCATATGGAAGTCATAAAAGTTGTTTTGAAATCTTTATTTTATAATATACTGTCCACTTATTGTACAGGTATGCAATTTTTAATACTATTACAGTGGTTTTTCAATCTTTATTCTATACTATACTGTAAAATTATTGTATATGTAGGCAATATTTATTACTATTAGGTGGGAAATTAATTTTTTAAAGCCATTATACCAATCTGTCAAGTCATCTGATCGGAATGAATGAAGTGGATAGGCCTGTTGTTATGAAGTTCTAAACGGGTTTAAAACGTTTCTGCAGAACTGTGTTGTTGTTGCCATTGCATGTTGTATTTGGTTTTGTATGTTGTTGTGGTATGTTGTATGTTGTTGTATGTTGTTGTCTATTGTTGTTGTTGTATATTGTTGTTGTTGTATGTTTTTGGTTTTTGTTGTTGTTTGTTGTCGTTGTTTTATGTTTTTGTATATTGTTGTTGTTGTTGTGTATTGTTGTTGTTGTATGTTGTTGTTGTTGTATGTTGTTGTTGTTGTATGTTGCAGTAAGACGGAACAGAAGAGTATATTGGAATGTGTGCGATGCCTAAGAGCCTATACTAACAATAAGGTTAGTAACTTTTAAGAATATTCCCACCAGACTGGCATTGCAGCCAAAGGCACCATCAGCATCTGCATCAATCTGTACATTGCTTTCAGAAGCCTAGTTCGTATTACACACCACTCTAGGCTAGCCTAAATGTTAACTTTTAAGTCAATGTTTTTATATTTTTAGGTGTTAAAAAAATAAACCACAGCTAAACTGGGATTCAAGGGAAGAAGATGATGATGAGGTGTTAAAAAATAGGAAATTTAAACATCATTATTGTTCAATATTGCTATATATGTAGATTCCCTTTTATGTTAATAGAATCTGTTTTTAATATTACTTACCAATAGGTTCATGGATAAGTTTGCAAATATTAAGTCTCTGATCTTAATATATAATATCAACTGATGTTAGTTATCATGTAATTATCATATAATGCGCAAGTACACTAATTATACAATCATCTGTTCTGTACAGTACTGTACTTAACTTTCATCTTACAAAAATTTATTGCATGTATATTAATTTTTCTCCACATTTCTAGTTGAAATTACAAAATATAAATATAAGAGAATTTAACAGTTAGAAATGACTCAATTTCTACAGGTATGTTGTGGCTGAGCACTATTTGCATATAGTACCAAACTGTCACTGAGATTTCTGCGTTGTATCCGATATCATTGCAATAAACGAATAATAATTAACCCTGGAATCTGAAGGTAGCAGTTATCAGTGGGTGAGAGAGAGAGAGAGAGAGAGAGAACTATGTTTTATTTCAAAAATGCACTCAAATATGCACACACACATAAACTGAGTGAGTCGATAAACTGCGTTCACAAAATTTTACTATACACAAAATATGAAATCAGCACACCTTTCTGTTGGAAGTTAATTTTAATTATATTGATTCGGTATTATATTTGATTATATTGTATAGTATGAAATCAGCACAGAAGTTAATTTAGAAGTTAATTTTGATTATATTGATTCTGTATTATTATGTAGTATTTTCAGGGTGTATGATCGTAGTATTGTAAGTTCAAAGTCAAGCAGTAACATACTGTTACATTAATCTTTGTAACGGTAGCTCGAGTATGTCGAGTCATCTTGAAGAGAAGCCTTGTGCTTCTGAACCTTGACGTTAAACACACCACAACCTACCCACCTACCTAATATGTAGTATTGCATTGTGTTTCTCTCGTTAAATCTTGTGCTTGTTTACAGTATGGACTGATGCAAATCATCTCACACGAGGAAGCTATCACTCTGCTAGCCCGCTGCATTGATGTCAGGGACGTCTCTAGCACTCTAGAGTCTGTCAAACTACTGGCCGCCATCTGTCTAGTGCCCCCTGATGGGTTAGTGTGCTGTTGATTGATTGATTGATTGATTGAGCTGTTGATTGATTGAGCTGTTGATTGATTGGTTTTATGACTGATTCATTGATTGACTTGTGGGTTGATTTAGCGACTGATTAAATTGATGATCGAATGGTTGACTAATAGATAAATTAATGGCAGTTAGATATTCGACCGCGGATCAGTATGTGCGGGGTTCAAATCCTGGGCTCACCCGTCGCTGAAATCGCTTTCGAGTGAGGAAACTGACATTAATATTAGCGTTACCAGCTTTTTTTAATCTGGCTACTGATTGATTGATTAATTCATTGATTTACTTGTTAATTGATTAATTAATTACCGATTGATTAATTTAATGATTAATTGATTGACTGATGATTGATTGATTATAGACACGAGAAAGTGTTGGAGGGTATAACAGCGTGTGGTGAATTAAGGGGACATGACAGATTTCTGCCCATAGTTCAGGGTCTCTCGGCCGAGGACCCGCAAGTCAAGGTTTATACCGTTCACGATGATATCTAGCACTTCCCCGTGTTGTGTCCGGGTTGTTTAAAGAATTGACCTACCGGTGACTGCACGTGTCGCAGAAGGCGACTAAAGTACTAAGATCCATACCATCGTCAGAAAGGCATTCGGTTGGTGAGCGCCTAGGCTCCAGAAATTGCTACAAAAATGTAAACGAATGGAAAAGTCTCAAATAGGGGATTGACTGATGATGTGATGTAAGAGGGAGAGGATTTGAGACAGTGTATTCGTGTCCCGACCCTAGTTACACTGAGATTCAAGGGATGATGATGATGATGATGATGATGATGATATATAGCACTCTTAGTGTCTCAACTTCTGTGGACGATTAATCTTCCTTGCCATTCTGTAGTGTCTGACTGAGCGTTGTGTGTCAGAGACTTCTGAATTCTGAGATCGGTGTCTTCCCTACAGTGTGCCAAGCAAGAACTTCTTTACCTTCTTTCTTTACCTTCTGACGTCCCTGACGTCATCCTTAGATGAGGAATCGGACGTTAAACCTTTATTGTTATTATTAGCACCTTGGGTGTTTGTAAATAAAAAAGATGTTGTGAACGTCAGTTTCAAATAGAAAGCATGGGTGATTACTACTGAAGGTTGTAAAGCTATAGCTACAGTGCCATTTAAAGTTTGTGCTTCGAAAGTATATGTCGGAGGTATAGTCATAGGATGACAATGTATATTGTAAATGAGATCAGTGTGATATATTGTGTAGCTTGTATACGATAGGATACATGTGTGTGTGTGTGTGTCTATGGTATAACGTGTTTAGTATATATATATATATATTATATATATATATATATCTATATATATAGATATATATCTATATAGATATATATATATATATATATATATATATCTATATATATATTATACATACATACATACATACATACATACATACATACTACATACATGTATATATATATATGTGTGTGTGTGTAGGTATAACGTGTTGGGATATATATATATATATATATTATATATATATATATATATATATATATATATATTTATTTATGTATGTGTGTCTATGGTATAACGTGTGTTGGAGATATATATATATATATATATATATATATAATAATATATATATATATATATATATATATATATTTGTGTGTGTGTATCTATGGTATAACGTTGACTTGTGTATGTCATGTATGTCTGCAGTTGAACAACGCTCTGGGCAATTCTGCAGTTGTTGTACGTGTGACACTTTTATGATAAATGTATGACACATGTGTGCTTGTGTTGTATTTAGACACATGTGTGTAGACACGTGTATATGTGTGTATGTGTAGACTGTGTGTATGTGTAGACACGTGTGCATTGTGTATGTGTAGACAGCGTGTATGTGTGTGTGTAGACACACGTGTATGTGTGTATGTGTAGACACATGTGTGTACGTGTAGACACATGTATATGTGTAGACACATGTGTGTATGTGTGTATGTGTAGACACATGTGTATGTGTAGACAGCATGTATATGTGTGTATATGTAGACATGTGTGTATGTGTACGTGTGTATGTATATGTGTGTGTGTAGACACATGTGTAATGTGTGTGTATGTGAAGACAGCATGTATGTGTGTATGTGTGACACATGTGTAATGTGTGTGTATGTGTAGACAGCGTATAAGTGTGTATGTGTGACACATGTGTAATGTGTGTGTATGTGTAGACAGCATGTATGTGTGTATGTGTGACACGTGTGTGTATGGGTAGACACGTGTATGTGTGTATGTGTAGACACATGTGTAATGTGTGTGTATGTGTAGACAGCATGTATGTGTGTATGTGTGACACATGTGTGATGTGTGTACGTGTAGACAGCATGTATGTGTGACACATGTGTAATGTGTGTGTATGTGTAGACAGCATGCATGTGTGTATGTGTGACACATGTGTAATGTGTGTACATGTGTAGACAGCATGCATGTGTGTATGTGTGAAACATGTGTGATGTGTGTATGTGTAGACAGTGTGTATGTGTGACACGTGTATAATGTGTGTGTATGTGTAGACAGCATGTCTTCAGCTCATCAATGCTCTCGTCAGCTCACCCGATGATCTAGACTTCAGACTTCACATCAGAAACGAGTTCTTGAGAACAGGACTACTTCAACTCGTCAATGTTTGTTTTCTTAGTCACTTAGACTTCTGTGCATTCAGTTAATTCAGATATTAATATGAATTCCATCTACTAAATGTAGAGAGTATAAACAACGGAATTAAAATAAATATAAGAATAGTCCTAATCTAATTTGCCACTGCTCTACGCCCACTGTCATCCTGGTAACACTGCAGCGATAGACCATACCCATCAACCCCCGCTGTTTCACTACCCCCCGAGTTACAGTTAATTCAGATATATATGTAAACTAGATGTGATGTCGCACGCTTGTACGTCAAATACCCACCCTTGTATCGAGATAAGTTAAATATTAACCTAATCATTGCAGCTTTGTTTTACCTTATACACAGAGCACTCTCATTTTAGATGGGCATAATTAGTTAAATTAAAGAGTATAACTTTTGCAGTTCGATTGACGGAAATACAAATTTAACGAAACTAAATGGTCTGCACTTAACTGTAATTTATGTTTATTAAGTGGCCTTCAAATATTTTTATGACAATTCTTTTGTAATAAATACTTGATTGTTTGGTTGTTATGAATTGTTGTAAGTTGACGGTGCTCTATGTTGTTGTGGATATCGTTGTAGAAGCTGGAAGCACTGGGTAATGAAGAGGTCACAACTCAGCTGAGGATATTTAACGATCATAAAGAAGAAGACGCAGAGGAGCTGAACCATAGATATGATAATATACGTCTAGAAATGGAGTATCCTTCTTTATATATATATATGTATTTATATATTGAATAATGGATTATTATTGATACTGATAATTGTCAACTGCTCGTAAAAGATAATTGTAGTGACAGATGATAATTATTAAATCCTTATATTGATTTATATCAATAGTTGGTTAAACGGATGTTAAATTTATTTGCCTGAGGGTTTTTTGCCCAAGGGTTTTTTGCTGGAGGATTTTTTGCCCGAGATGTTTTCCCCCGTGTCTTCTTTGTATGACGGTTTCTCCAGTAACATCGATGTGTATACATTTACAGAGACTGACGTTAAATATATTATTTACACCCTAGTCTTTTTCTGAACTTGATTAAATTGTACTCGTAATTATTTGAAGTTTCTTTAACACCTTTTTTCACGGCTACAGCGATGCCCATCAGTGTTTTGAAGTTCTGTATCAATCAACGTTTAACACACCCTCAGAAGCTTACTTTCTCTCTATACTGCAGCATCTGCTGACGATCAGAGATGACATGTATGCTAGGTGAGTACACTACAGTACTTTGTCAGTATTTACAATTGACTCTCTAGCAATCTCTAAGTTAATGTCCTCATTAAATGTTGCCAATAAATGTCCTCATTGATTTCTGAATTAATTCCAGCTTCAGGTCACAGTTGTATATGGATTACCGGAACTGGAATAAACTGACTGTCGTGCCTATTCCACAACCAAACCCTACGTTATCATCATTGTTGTCATCATCATCTTCGACACCTTCATCATTTTCATCAACTTCGTCGTCACGTGGAGCTTTTAGTGCATTGTACAGTGTGAAGATTTTTGTGACTTTTCCTGATACAAATAATCCTGATGAAAAATATAATTACATGAGCCATGTGAAAGACTGTTTACCACTGTAGATAGTGGATCGTGAATGATTTATTGATTAGATTGATTGATATGTACAAGTTTTTAAACTTCATTGTATTGTCAGCTAATGGAAGAGTGATTCACAGGAGTCGTGTAGATTTATTTATTTAATTAATGCTTGATCGATTGGTTGATTTTATTATGATAGATTAATTTAGTGAGTGATTAATTACTTAATAAGTGGTTGATTAACTAATTAATTTGGAAATTGATTGATTGATTGATCGATTAATTGATAGATCGATCGATTGATTGATAGACCGATTGAGTGATCGATTGATTGATAGATAAATTGATAGATAGATCGATTGATTGATAGACCGATTGAGTGATCGATTAATTGATAGATAAATTGATAGATAGTTAGATGGATTGATAGATCGATCGATTGATTGATAGATCGATCGATCGATTGACTGATTGATAGATAGATCGATTGATTGATTGATTGATGCAGACCTCAGTACTATCAGTTGATAGAGGAATGTGTCACCCAGATAGTTTTGCACAGAAGTGGTGTGGATCCTGATTTTAGACACACAAAGAGATTTGATATTGACGTTGAACCTCTGCTAGGTTTGTAACTGACTTCATCGACAAGATTTTCTATTATCTCTAACAATTCCTGTAGAATTATCGCTTTAAATAAATATCATTTTGTAAGTATGACTTGTTAATACTTTATACAAATATACTAGATGTGGTCGTTGAAAAAATGCACTCATTATTTGAATGAGTTGATTGATTGATTAATCGATTGATTGATTGACTGAATGATTGACTGATTGATCTACAGGTAAGCTGGTTGATGACTCGTCAGAAGACGGCTCTAGTGGACTGATTGATTGATTGATTGACTGATTGACCTACAGGTAAGCTAGCTGATGACTCATCAGAGAATGACTCGGAGGGACTAATTGATTGACTAGTGGATTGATTGACTGATTTATTGATTTATTGATTGATTGACGTACAGGTAAGCTAGCTGATGACTCATCAGAAGATAGCTTGGTGGACTGATTGACTGATTGAATGACTGATTGATTGGTGGATTGATTGATTGATTGACTGATTAACCCACAGGTAAGCTAGCTGATGACTCCTCAGAGGATGGTTCGGGGGGACTGGCTCCACGTCTCTACAGGAAGAAGCTTGAGGACGCTCTGACCTTGAAACAAGAGAGCGAGGCGAAGGTCGCCTCACTCGAAGAGAGACTGAAACAGTACGAGTCGCAGAATGTCGAGTTAAAACAAAAGGTTTGTATGACCTTGACCTTTGAGAAAGAGAGAACTATGTTTATTTAAATTAAAAAAATACACTCAAATATGCAAACACACTAGGCCGTCAAAGAAATACCTTCAACACCAGAATGGCGTAATAGGACCAATAGTGTTACATCAATATTATGAGCAGTAATTAGTTTTAATGAAAATAGTTGTTAGTATAGTATTTGATCTATAAAGTTGAATTTTCATTATCTTGTTTCTACTGGCTGATTCTAAATATATATTATTTCATTGTTTTATAAAGGTAGATTTAATTGTTCTAGAATTTTTGTATTGTCCTGGATTTGATAGTTAATTGTTCTAGGTATAGTGATTAATTTCAATAGATAGTCTCGTGATATGGGACCACAACACTGTATCACTGTAGGCAGTGTTGAAGTTAGTAGTAATAAAAGTAAAAAGCAAAGCTGGTAAAGCTAAAGTTAATGCCAGTTTCCTCACTCAAAAGCGATGTCAGTGATGGGCGAGCCCAGGATTTGAACCCTGCACATACTGATCCTCGGTCGAGTATCTTGCCGACTGCGCCACTGTCTCCAGTCGATAATGTTGATTTTTGATTTGATTGCAAATCCCGGACTCGCCCGTCACTGACATCACATCAGGAAACTAACATTAACCTTAGCTAACGTTAAATTTAAATATATAATCTCGTGATATGGACCTGCCTGTAGGCAGTGTTGTAGTTAGTAGTAATATTGATTTTGATTTTCACAGGTGGTGGGTGATATAGGAGCAGTCATAGGGGCGGCTATTTCTGCCCCACCCCCGCCCCCGCCTCTACCCGGGGCTGGGGGGCCCCCACCACCCCCTCCCCCTCCCCTCCCAGGAATGCCAGGGGCGCCGCCCCCTCCTCCGCCCATTGGGGGGATGATCCGACCCCCCGGGGGGTCCCCCCTGGCCCCGCCCATAAATCAGCTACCCAGCTTCGTGAAGCCCAAGAAGAAGTACAAGCCCGACACCCAGATGAAGAGAATCAACTGGACTAAGGTTTGTGACGAGCTGTTTAATCAATCAATTAATTAATTAATCGGTCTAATCATTGCACTTTGTTGTAGTAATAGCATCATCATCTTCTTCCCTTTATTCATCTAATCTGTGCACTTAATTATAGTAATAGCATCATCATCATCTTCTGCCCTTTATTCATCTAATCAGTGCACTTAATTGTAGTAATGCATCATCATCATCTTCTTCCCTTTATTCATCTAATCTGTGCACTTAATTATGGTAATAGCATCATCATCATCTTCTTCCCTTTATTCATCTAATCTGTGCACTTAATTATAGTAATAGCATCATCATCATCTTCTTCCCTTTATTCATCTAATCTGTGCACTTAATTATAGTAATAGCATCATCATCATCTTCTTCCCTTTATTCATCTAATCTGTGCACTTAATTATAGTAATAGCATCATCATCATCTTCTTCCCTTTATTCATCTAATCTGTGCACTTAATTATAGTAATAGCATCATCATCATCTTCTTCCCTTTATTCATCTAATCTGTGCACTTAATTATAGTAATTGCATCATCATCATCTTCTTCCCTTTATTCATCTAATCTGTGCACTTAATTATAGTAATAGCATCATCATCATCTTCTTCCCTTTATTCATCTAATCTGTGCACTTAATTATAGTAATAGCATCATCATCATCTTCTTCCCTTTATTCATCTAATCTGTGCACTTAATTATAGTTAATTATTATGTATTATACATGCTGTCTACACGCAAACGCACACACGCATACACACGCACACATACAAGGTGTCTACATACATCATATGTGTGTGTATGTGTAGACACTATCATCATCTTATCATCATCGCAAGATGATTATAATTAAAAACATCATCATCTTCTCATTATTCCCAGTTGAACTAGAGTCGGGATATAACTAGCCCTTCTCCACTCCTCACTGTCCCATACCGATCATTGCTTAATCCCCTATAATCTCTTCCATTCGTTTTGGAAAATTTTTAGTGATTTCTCTGGCATTAACATTAGCTTTTTTAAAAAAACATGTATATTCATAACTCTTCAGATAAACGCCTCGACGCTGGAGAAAGAGAGTTTCTGGGTGAAGGTGAACGAGGAACGTCTCGCCTTTGATGACATCTTCTCTGGGCTGCAGACTAGCTTCGCTGTCAAACCATCGGGTAAATATTCTCTCTCTCTCTTCTCTCTCTTCTCTCTCTTCTCTCTCTTCTGTATCTCTCTCTTCTCTCTGTTTCTATGTTTTGTATCTCTGTCTTCTTTCTTCTCTATCTCTCTCTCTGGTTTCTTTCTTTATATCTCTCTCTTATGGTAAGTAAAATATCCTTCCTTCTTGTTCTTTAAAAAAGATTTGGACACAGGGCTATCATTCTGTGGTGCTTTGAGCTATACACAGTATCACATTGAAAATATTCTCTTCAACAATGAGCAGGATTTTGTGTCTCAAGATAATATAATAAGTTAAAGCTAGGGATAATTGAGTTGATTTTTGCTGGCTTGATTGTATGGTTGACTGATCGATTAACTGGTTGATTGATAGATTCATTGATTGATTGGATGACTGATTGATGGATTGATTGATTGATTTTCCAGGTATGGCTGACAAACTGGGATCATCAGATAAGAAACCTGTGAAGAAAGGAAAGGAATTGAAAGTGTTGGACGCAAAATCAGCGCAGAATCTCTGTAAGTTCTACTATATCATCATCATCATCACCTTCTCTTGAACCCAGTTTAACTTGGGTTGGGATACGAATAGACTGTCTCAAATCCTCTAAGTCCTACATCATATCATCAGTCAATCCCCTATTTTAGACTTTTCCATTCGCTTATATTTAATTTTAAGTCATACTGTATGTTGATTATTAAATCACAAAGCAATTAATTAAAGTCTTTTTAAACGCTGTAAATATGATTTAATTTCGAATGGGTCATTAAATGATCGAGTGATTGATGGTGTTAGAGGTTGATTTTCACTATTCTAAGATTCCTGTCATTGACTCCTTCCTTAGTTTACTCGTAATTATTATCAACACACATCTACATTGTAATTGTGTGCATTCTTTGCTTTTTTTTAAAATCAATAAATTTCAGAAATTTATTGATTGATTTATTGATTTTGTAATATTATTTGATTGACTGACATACCGATTGGTTACCTGATTGATTTACTGATTTCTGATAGATTGATTGACTACTGCTGACTGATTGATTGACTACTGCTGATTGATTGATTGACTGATAGATTGATTGATTGATTGATTGATTGATGCTGACAGCTATAGTGCTGGGTTATTAATTGATCAATTGATTGATTGATTGATGCCACAGCTATAGTGCTGGGTTCTTGATTGATTGACAGATTGATGCCACAGCTATAGTGCTGGGTTATTGATTGATTGATGCTACAGCTATAGTGCTGGGTTCTCTCAAGATCCCGCACGAGGAGCTTAAGCGACGTATACTGGAGATGGACGAGGACAACCTTCCCCCCGCAGTGCTTGAGCAACTCATGAAGTGTCTGCCTGACCAGGATCAGCTCAATCAGCTCTCAGCACTCAAGTCTGAGCATCAGTCACTGGCCGAGTCTGAACAGTTCGGTGTCGTAGTAAGTAGAGCTCTGTCGTGCTGGCTAAGTAATAGCACAATAGATAGGTAGGTATGATGATAGGTAGGTAGGTATGGTGATAGATAGGTAGGTAGGTATGGTGATAGATAGGTAGGTATGGTGATAGATAGGTAGGTAGGTATGATAAATAGATAGGTAGGTATGATGATAGATAGGTAGGTATGGTGATAGATAGGTAGGTAGGTATGATAAATAGATAGGTAGGTAGGTAGGTAGGTATAATGATAGATAGGTATGTAGGTTATATGATATATAGGTAGGTAGATATGATGGTAGGTAGGCAGGCAGGTAGGAAGGTTGGTTGACAGATAGATTGATTGCTTTGTGTTGCTGGATAAAGTTAACACAGACTTTTTAAGTTGATGCAACTGCCTATACTTTAAATTATTATTGTCAATTCTTCTCCGAGTTTTAAGGCGAGCTTAGTACATATGAACAGAGTATTATAGTAATGTTGTATGCAAGTTAAATATTAGATTATCAGTTTGTTGTGGTTTTTCATTAAAGTGGTTTTTTACGTGCATTTTGCCAAGTTCCCACCTTAATGCCTTAATTTAATAAAAAGTGTAACTTGATTTTTTTAATGCGAAATTGAAATATTGATGTGATTTTTACATCAAAAATTTAAAAGATGATATCGTCGATTATAGCTATGGGAGATTGTTGCTACGGGAGTGTTACTATGAGTTGTTGCTTTGAGAGAGTAGTTGCTATGAGAGAGTTGTTGCTATGCGAGAGTTGTTGCTATAGGGAGCGTTGCTACGAGAGAGTTGTTGCTATGGGAGAGTTGTGGCTATGGGAGTGTGTTGCTATGAGAGAGTTGTTGCTATGGGAGAGTGTTGCCATGGGAGTGTGTTGCTATGAGGGAGTTTTTGCTATGGGAGAGTGTTGCTATGGGAGAACTGTTGCTATGGGGGAGTGTTGCTATGGAAGAGTTGTTGCTGTTAAAGAGCTGTTGCTATGGGAGAGTTGTTTTTATGGGAGAGTGTTGCTATATGAGAGTAGTTGCTGTGGGAGAGTTGTTGCTATGGGAGAGTTGTTGCTATGTGAGAGTCTTTGCTATGGAGAGTGTTGCTATGGGATAGTTGTTGCTATGGCAGAGCTATTGGTATGGGAGAGTACTTACTATGGGATGTTGCTATGTTGTTGGTATGGGAGAGTTGTTGCTATGGGGATCGTTGCTATGGTGAGTTTATGGTATTTCAGATATCATCCATAAAGAGGGTGGTACCAAGGTTATCCTCTATGCTCTTCAAGGTCACATTCGCTGAAATGGTCGCAGAAATTAAACCGGTAAATATCCTATCATTTCAGTGTTGAGCCAATTTTTAGTACTAAGCCTGGCTGGAGCCAATTGCGACGTCGGTAAGATACTCGACCGCGGATCAGTATGTGCGGGGTTCAAACCCTGGGCTCGCCCGTCGATGATATCGCTTTCGAGTGAAAAAGACTGATGTTGGCATTACCTTTTTAGCTTTATTACGTATTTTGTAATGCCTTTATGCTGCAGTTTTGTTTCTATTATTTTATAATCGAAATAATATAGCAGTGGATAAGTTTTTGGCTATGAAAATGTGAATTGTAAGTCAAAACCAACATCTTTTCTTGGGAGGATGGATTTAGTAGTTTTTCTAATTTGGTTTGGTTCTTTCTTCCATTTTTTAAAATATTGACTTTTTTTCAATAACTATGTGAAAGATTTCTTAAATGAATTTGTTTCTTACTGTTGTTGCTTCTTGATTACTTGATATATTTGGTGAATTAATTAATTAATTAATTGATAATTTATTGCTTGCATTGTTTTTATGTGGTATCTTGTTACTCATCATGACCTGACCTTTATCAAAATAGATTCAGATTCTTATTAACTGATCGATTGATTGATTGATGGATTGATTAACTGATAGATTGATTGTTGGAGTGAAATGATTTATTGATCGATTGATAGATGGAGTGAATGAATTGATTGATTGATTTATTAATTGACTGATTGACAGATATATAGATAAAAGGAGATAAGTTGATTTACTGATTGATTGATTTGTGGAGTTGATTGATTGATTAATGGAATGGTTTAATTGATTGATTGATGGAGTGATTTAATTGATTGATTTATGGATTGATTGTTGGAGTGGATTGATTTACGGATCGATTGATTGATGGAATGGATTAATTGACTGATTGACGGAATGATTTAATTGATTGATTGATGCAGTTGATTGATTGATTGATTGATTGATTGATCAGGACGTGGTGGTGGCTACAGCAGCTCTGGAGGAAGTGAAGCAGAGCCGGAAGTTCTCTAAGATCTTAGAGCTGATCCTGTTGATGGGTAACTACATGAACGCTGGGTCCCGAAACGAACAGACAATTGGATTTGAGCTCAGCGCCATCGCCAAGGTTACAACTAAAACTAGCTAAAAACTTCGTGTTTTCTATGGAACTCTCTGCCACAAGATCTTTGATCTTGTAATTTTGTATTGGTAATTTCCTTGGCAAACCCATCTCTTTAAAACTCACTAAAAACCTATCTCTTCCCGCCATAGGTCTAAATTTTGACCCGCTTGCCTTGGATCTTGGACTTGCACTGTTTTGATCTCGCTTTCTCTTGTGATCTCTGTGTACTCCGTCGTCATCGTGTGGTGCTTTTGCGCCTGTTTGTGTAGAGTCTGCAAGAGACGTTTCTGACATTGCTTTATGGCGAAGAACCGGATGTTAAATTCTTACTGAATGGTTGATTGATAGATTGTTTGAAGGTCAGTACTCCTGGGCTAGTCAACTGCTGTTCTAAATCAAGAACTGATTGATTGATTGATTGATTTATTGATTTATTGATTGATTGACATAGCTTAGCAACACTAAGACAGCAGACAACAAGCAGACGTTGATGCATTTTCTCGTCACTACGATACAGAAGAGATTTCCTGATTAATTGATTGATTTGATTTGATTGATTGATTGATTGATTGATCGATTAATTGATTGATTGATTGATTGACACAGCTTAGCAACACTAAGACAGCAGACGTTGATGCATTTCCTCGTCACTACGATACAGAAGAGATTTCCTGATTAATTGATTAATCGATTGATTTGATTGATTGATTGATTGATTAATTGATAGATTGATTGATTGATTGATTGATTGACACAGCTTAGCAACACTAAGACAGCAGACAACAAGCAGACGTTGATGCATTTCCTCGTCACTACGATACAGAAGAGATTTCCTGATATACTCGACTTCTCGGACGAACTCATCCATGTCGAGAAAGCTGCTAGAGGTTCTCTCTCTCTCTCTCTCTCTCTCTCTCTCTCTCTAACTCTTTATATCTCTCTATATCTCTCTCTTTCTCTATCTCGCTCTCTCAATCTCTCTGTCTCTCTCTCTCTCTTTATATCTCTATCTATCTCTGTCTCTCTGGATTATTTGATTTATATGCAAGTCAGTCGAAAGATAATATACAAAAGAATTCAGGTCAGTTAGAGGAGTCTCTGATGATTGATTGATTGATTTACTTATTTATCTATTTATTGATTTAGATGCAACAGTATCAGACGACAACATTCAGAAGAACATTGCTCAGTTTAAAAAGTCTTTGATGATTGATTGATTGATTAATGTATTACATGCAACAGTATCAGAAGATAACATTCAGAAGAACATTGCTCAGTTGAAGAAGTCATTGATGATTGATTGATTGATGTATTGATTGATTGATTAATTAATGTACTATATGCAACAGTATCAGAAGACAACATTCAGAAGAACATAGCTCAGTTGAAGAAGTCGTTGAAGCAGTTAGAGCTGGACATAAAGAACGCTCAGTCTGATAAATCTGCTCCTCCCAACGACAAGTTCCTGCCAGTCATGACAATATCCTTTCTTCTTCGTATCACTTGAGAATAGATCAGTTGATAACTGTACATGTTCTTCAAGGGATGCTAAACCTGTGGATGACGACTCTTGTTTAAAGAATCATCTAAAATGTTTGAAGCTAAAGTCTGCATTGTGATGTAATTAGTGGTGTACCGGATTCCGATTCCGGTTTGACCGGATCCGGGGATTTTTGGGCAAATTTGCCAAATCCGGCTGGATTTACCGGATTTGGCAATCCTCTTTATTATAAAAAGTAATATATATATTTTTACAATTTTCTGAAAATTTACCTCAAAGTAGAAGAACATAAAACTTAATGATGATTATTTGACTAAACGTACGCTAATAACCTAGTTAATGTCGTAATGGTGATGCTTTGATAGAGTATACATGTATATTGATAGCTTAGTTAATGGCTCGATGATTATTTGGTCGAGACAGTTAATGACTTCTTTACTATGACTTGATGGAGCCTATGATTAAAATATATCCTAATGATTTAAGTGGTTTAATAATGAAAACTGATAACTGATAAAGCATAATTGATAACTTAGTTAATGATTAAGAATAGATTGGGCATATAATGACACTCGACCGCGGATCAGTATGTGCGGGGTTCAAATCCTGGGCTTCCCCGTCACTGACATCGCTTTCGAGTGAGGAAACTGACGTTAACATTAGCTTTACCAGCTTTATATATTGATAACCTATAGTTTATTATGCAATGATGATGATTTTATTGAGCCTGTTAATGACTACATGATGTTTGAACAATTTGATGGAACATAAGCTGATAACCTGGTTAATAACTTCTTGATGACTTCCAACCACGGATCAGTATGTGCGGAGTTCAAATCTTGGGTTCGCCCGTCACTGATATCGCTTTCATGAAATGAAACTGACGTTAATATCGGTTTTTTAATAGACGCTGAGGCAAACTGTTTCATGTAAAAAATAAGTAAAAAATGTAAACACGCATAATGAAATGATCAACTATGTTGATATATATCACTTTTTAACACCACATGTTTAAACCGTTAGGCAATTTCGACCATTTTCCGTATAACCAGTCCAGTGAATATCCGAGATTTTACTCTCAGATCAGCGCGGCTGGGATTCGAACCCACGAGGGTTTAATTCACCTCAGGATCTGTCATTTAAAACTTCATGACGTTACCCCTACGCTATTAAGACATTCAGGCCTTGACGACTCTGCTGCACAGTTTTGTTGGGCCTGTGAAGGAGCAATGTCAGGTGCTGGAGGCCATGGGCAAGAAAATGAACTCTCTCTACGCCGACACCGCCAAGTACTACTGCTTCGATCCCAAGAAGTACACGATGGAAGAATTCTTTGGAGACATAAAAACCTTCATCGAGAGCTTCTATGTAACTTGTTACTTCTGTTTATTCTCTCTCTCTTACAGAACTGCCCACTGGCAGGTCCATACTATATAACGCCTCCACTCTTCTCTGTCTCCCTCTTTCCTCTTCATGTCCACGTACGAGTGGATCATTAAATCATCTAACATTCCTAATCTCGGTCTGCCTCTGCTTCTGCTTATTAGAGTTTCGATATTAATTTGTAATAAAATTTTATAAAAAAGTTATAAGACTATAAAATTATAAATTATTTCTATGTAAGTTGTAACTTCTCTTTAGAGTTTATAAAGTAGTTTTAAATTAGTTTATTACAGAGCACTGAGGTAGTTTAAAATTATGCGTCAGTAGTGATATTAATACGAAACTATACATTTGAATTCTGTCGTGATTTAATACAGTTATGTTATGATTCAATTAAATTATAATAGTATCATTTTCAATCGGTTTGTTCGATTAGTTTTCGGTGTTCGGTATGTACGGAACGATTTGTAACATCTACTCATCTATTTATTTGTTTATTTTGTACTGCATATATCTATAGGGTTTTTTGTACTTTCTACTGTCTTATCAATATTGTTATTTAACGTTTCTGCAGTATTCATTTATTGGTTTATTGTACGTTGTGCTGCATCACTCTGTTGTACTGGTTTATTGTATATTGTACTGTATCAGTCTGCTGTACTTATGTATTGTACTGTATCAGTCTGTTGTACTGGTTTATTGTACATTGTACTGTATCAGTCTGCTGTACTTATGTATTGTACTGTATCAGCCTGCTGTACTTGTGTATTTTACTGTATCTGTCTATTGTACTTGTTTATTGAACATTGTACTGCATCAGTATATTGTACATATTTACTGTACTTACTGCAGCAAGCAGCTAGTGACGTGGCTAAGATGAAGGAGATTGAGGAGAAAGCAAAGAGAGCGAGAGAGGCCCAGGAGAAGAGAGAGAAAGAGAAACAAGAGAAGCTGGCGAGAAAGAAAGTTCTCGTCGACTTTAATAAAGGTTTGATTAATCAATCGAGCACTTAGTCAAATTAATAATGCATTACATAATGTGGGAATAACACTTCACGATATTTCTGTAGGAGTTTCTTGTTGAATGTAACGTACCAACTTAATAAGTACTGATTTATTGATATATTTTTGCCTGAGTATTTGATTGATTGATTTATTGATAGACTGATTGATTGGCTGATTGATTTGTTGATTGATTGATAGACTGATAGATTGATTGATTGATAGACTGATTGATTGATTTGTTGATTACTTGATTGATTTATTGATCGACTGATTGATTGATTTGATGATCGATTGATTACTTGATTGATTGATTGATCAGACGGGGATGATGAGCAGGAAGGAGTTATGGATAACCTGATAGAAGCACTCACGACCGGCTCAGCGTTCAACGTCAACAGAGAGAAGAAAGATCCCAAGAAGAGAACCCCTCGCGCTGCTGGAGGTATGATGATGCTCCAGCTGCTGCAGCTGCTCAAGCTGCTGTAGCTGTTGTAGCTGTTCCAGCTGCTGCAGCTGTTGTAGCTGCTGCAGCTGCTGTAGCTGCTTCAGCTGCTGTAGCTGCTGCCACTGCTTTCAATATAATTCGGTTTCTTCTAATATAATAAAATTATTATCATTCTGACACCGTATAATTCTAAGAGTTTGGTTGTATTCATACAGTATTCTACATCGATTGTGTTCTACTTTTATTTATCCTTATATTGGCCATACACGATACGGTTTACTTGAACCGATATCTGTTCAAGTTTGTCTGATTAGATATTTAAATTGTGTTTGTCCTGTATATATCATTGAGAACTGGATCATCACTCAGTCCAGTCTGTCTGCTGCTTTGTTGGTCGGTCAGTTGATCAACCACGACGATGATCGAGTTGTAGGGGTACAGTGCACCACAGGTACACCTAACATCTTGAAGAGAAGCTCTTCGGGCTTCTGACCTTGACTTTATACCCTCTAAATACGGGATGCCACTAATTTTCTAAGTGATTAGAAAATTTGCAAACTTTTAAAATTAATTATTGATTAAATCAGAGTGATTTATTGATTAATTAATTATAAATTTATTGATTTATTTTATTAAATTTATGAAAGCTTCAATTGAACTTTAATTTAGAGTCTAGTATGGATGTGCATGTCTAAAGTTTTGAACTAACACTAGTGGGTTCTTAATGGGATCATCTGTAGATTTAATCTCTTATTTATGATGAAATTATGAAGAGTGGAGGCGCCATATACCATGGACCTGCCAGTAGGCAGTGCACTAAGAAAGAGAGCGATGAAATTATGTGTCCTATTCCGATGTATATGCGTATTAATTATGAGAACATTTTCAATGGCAAATGAAATCTCTGTATATTTGCTATTCAAGTCTGTATTATATTTGAAAATTTTTATTGACTTAACTGAATTACTTGTTACTGAAGAGGAGTGATATAATTGCGGTATGTTAAAATATAGCATAGTTGCTGCAGCATAGTATCTTATGCATAATAGCGTAGCGTCTTATTTAGTATCGCATGCAATGCTCCGGTGAAGGTTTTATATGTTGTAAAGCTTAACATTAAGCTCTGATGCGTAGAATCATTCTCGTTCTCTTCAATATCTGCTAAACAATCCAAGGTGGAGTAATTCTACCAAAGTTTACCTTCACATTAAAAAATGGAGTACAATAAGAGCATAAAAGGATAGTTTTTCGTTGCCTTCTCAGTATCTCCATTCCTGCGAAGCACTTGCAGTTGTTGTTCGGTCCACTCTCAAGTATTATCCTGATATAATATGTTAAAATTTTGCTATCGCTATAAATTATGCTTATAATAGTTGTTGCATTATCTGATAGTGAGCTGCAGGTGAAGATGTAGTTGTGTTGCTCGCTTTTAGAACCATCGTTATGGGATTTGCTTAGCCAGCCAGCTAGCTTAGACAGTCACAATTCTAATTTAGATCTTATTTAATTCGTTGTGCTTGCTGGATAGCACACTTGCCTGAGAATCTCTTGGCCGTCGGTTCGACGGCGTACCGCGATGCGGCGTCGTAACGTCGTAGCGTGATACGGCGTCTGTCTTGTACTAAATGACACACTATTGTACGTTTGGCTCGTGACGTAAATATTTATCACGTCGTTATAGGTGTGACATCGGCTTGCGAAACTCGTATAAATTAATTAGTGAAAGTTGCTTAACCGTTTAAGCAGGCGGTGCTAAAGTATAATGATTTAGTCCTCGGTTGTCTTGTCTCTATGATATTTATTATATCATTGCCTTTTGACTCGTTCTATATACAATTCCTTGAATTTCCTTAATTTGTTATTGTTTATTATTTCAGCTGTGAGGCGGTCTCAACTGATCTTAATTGTTATTGTTTACTATTTCAGCTGAGAGGCGGTCTCAACTGGTCTTACTTCTTGTCGTTTACTAGTTCAGCTAAGAGGCGGTCTCAACTGGTCTTACATGTTATTGTTTACTAGTTCAGCTGAGAGTCGGTCTCAACTGGTCCTACATGTTATTGTTTACTATTTCAGCTGAGAGGCGGTCTCAACTAGTCTTACATGTTATTGTTTACAATTTCAGCTCAGAGGCGGTCTCAACTGGTCTTAATTGTTATTGTTTACTATTTCAGCTGAGAGGCGGGCTCAACTGGTTAGATCCAGATCCCGGCAGAACATAACGAGCCCTGAGATCGGGTCAGGGGGCGTGGTGAGGGAGATCCAGTTTGAACCGGATTCGTCGCCCTACTCGGCGCCGCGACAGAGGGAGCGTCTGCGCGGCCGGGCGGCTGACGCCGGCGTCGACGCCGCTGCGCGGGACCCCGTGCGGAAAGTCTTGCATGACACTTCCAACCCACGGGCTAACGGGGCTTCATCAGGGGCTGCTTTAGATTCCTCGTTGGGTTATTCAACTGGTTCATCTCTCGGTTCATTATTGGGTTCATCAGATTCATCGTCGGGATATTCGACGGCTTCTTCTTTTGGTTCTTCTAAGGTGAACGGTGAGAAAGAGGGGGGTTTAGGTGGGAGGAGGGAAGGAACTGAGGAGGGAGTCTATAGTGGATTGAGTGTGGCTGAGGAGATACTGGAGAGGATTAGAAATATGTGATTTAGATAATGGATTAAATTGGTAATTAAATTAAATTGATTAGTACAGTAGCCTGCATGAAATAATCAAATAACGTTGAAAGGAAATCGTGAGAGTTAGACGTGAATTAATTAACGAGTTCTGGATTATTGAATTCAACGAGAAAATAGACGCTGAATAGTAGTATTGAAATCCTTGTTCTTTTTTATGTTTTTCTCTCTTCCTGTCGCTCTCTCTCGTTCTCTGTTTCGCTCGCTTCATTCATGACCTACCTGTGTAGATACTATACGTTATCTGTGGCTCTAGCAAATCTGTGTTGTGGATGCACACAAGTGGTTAAAGGTTTCAATCCCACTCTAAGACATCAGCTTGGAGAACCTCTATGGGATTGTTGTTTATTTCATTCAATCTTGATATTTGTTGTCCATGTCAATAATAAACAACAAATACAGCATACTTAATTAGAAACTAAACAAATAATCAGTAAGAGGGTTACCACAAAAGAGCGTAACTCTGGCTTAAGCTCTCTGTTGTAGCATATTAGATCGTCTGGTTAAAATAACTGAAACCAGTGTTGTACGGTGGAATATCTATAAAATAAGATGGAACCCATAAAATAAGATATATAATATATAATTATATAATATACGTATAAAATAAGACGGGTCCTGCTGGTATGATTCTGTTTTATGCTCCTGTATAGTGTGGGACAGGCTATGGCACTGACGGATTAATAATGATAATAATACAGGTTTAACGTCCGTTTCCTCATACATAGATGATGTCAGGGACGCCACTTTACGATTAAAGCCACTTTACGATTAAAGCCACTTTTCGATTAAAGCCACTTTACGATTAAAGCCAGTGTCGTGAGCGTTCTATAGTCACAAGTCTGAGTCTTTCTGTAGGATTAGGATGAGCTCCGGGCCTATGTGCAGTGTAGAACATAGGACCTCATCACCTCGAGGTCTTGTTGATGTTGCTTGAGGCTTTTGTTATTTTGTGTTCTTGCTGCTCTCGTGAATATCTAGTGCCCTGTCGTTAACATATCGTCTTCTGGTGCTAGAGTGTTCCAACTGGAAAACTAGGCGTTCCTTAATGTTGATAGTGCATTGAATTTTCACATTTTCTAAATTTCTTTTAGGTAATATGACATGCTCCATCAAATTTAGTCATTTGGAACATTTTGCGTTTGACGTTAAGTCTTAATTTGGGCGTTTTAAAACGGGTGCAGATTATTTTTTGTGTACTCTTATTTTCGGGCTGCATTTTTACGAAACGTCTGTTACAGGCCTTGTTATCAACATAATATGTGCTGTTAAGTTTAAACACTTTAGCACTAGGCAGACGAGATAAATGTTCTCGCTGAATTGTGATAATGTTCTGTCAATATTTAACTTCGGATGCTGTAGTGTAAGAGTTCCAGAAACTAAACAAAATATTTTATTGTTCCGTCCTTAGCTTGGCCTGTAGATATCAAACTGTTGCTACATAAAAATTGTTTGATACATAATTCATCATTGAATAATATTTATATTATTTAAAATCAAAGCTATTTTCTGATTTTGAGAAGGACTGCATTGGTTTTGCTGTAATTGACTGATAACTTGAATGATAGATTAGACAATGAAAAAAATTTCTATCAATTGGTATAGAATTCGCTCATCTCTACTCATCATTATCTTCATTTTTCGAAATTCCGATGCATTTTTTGTTTAAAACTGCTTGAAATACCATGTTTCGCCGCCATCGCGTTAGGTCTTTCGTTGACAACATATTGTAAAATAGTGTGAATTTGATTTTATCTATCAAATATTTTTTTTATATCAATAACCTTTTGTAAAATTGTAAAACAAAGGCTTAAATTGTGTGCAGTGCAATTATACTGTGTAGACACTTTACATTTTTAGGCCTACTTTATAATATGTTTTATTTAATTGTAGAATTTTTATTGCTTTGGTAAAGTTGTGACTAGTGAAATGTCTCTATCAGTTTTATATGATGACCTCTATCAGTTCTATATAATAACCTCTATCAGTTCTATATAATAACCTCTATCAGTTCTATATAATAACCTCTATCAGTTCTATATAATAACCTCTCTATCAGTTCTATATAATGACCTCTCTATCAGTTCTATATAATGACCTCTCTATCAGTTCTATATAATGACCTCGCTATCAGTTCCATATAATGACCTCTCTATCAGTTCTATATAATGACCTCTCTATCAGTTCTATATAATGATCTGTTTCAGTGCCGTGTCAGTTTTCGTAACTTTCGTAGCTCTTGTGTATTGATCGAGTGTAATTTAGTTTTGTGCAATTGTGGAATCACGAGTTAAACCTGTTAATGCCGAAGACTTTATTTCTTTGTAACATCGTGCCAAGGTTATTTTCCAAATGTTTTATTCATTTACAGCATACTGTATATTTTTCCTATGGCCCTCTCTCTTCTGTCTCTTCTGTCTCCCTGGCATCATCCCTGGTTGTGGAAACGGACGTTAAACCTTTATTATTATTATTATTATTATTATTATTATTATTATTATTATTAATATTCGTAGCGTTATTTAGTCGTGAGTGGTATAGTGGAATATATGCTAATGATATTGACTTACCTGTTGATTAGTCAAGGAATAATTTGTAATCATTGATTTAGATATTTAATGGATAATTAGGGGTTTGACTGATGATATGGTGTGGGATAGAGAGGAATGGAGAACGTTTATTCGTATCCTGACCCTGGTTAAACAGGGATTTAAGGGATGATGATGATGATGACAACTTAGATATTAATTGATTTATGCCGATTTAGATTGATTTATGCCGATTTAGCTCGGCGAAATATAAGCTTCGCTCATTTTATAAATATTGATCATATTTTGTATATATATATATATTATATAATATATATTATATATATATATATATATATATAATATATATATAATATATCTATATATATATCTATATAATAGATATATATATATATACATATACATATATATATATATATATATATATATATATATATATATATATATCTATATATATATATATATATATATATACATATATATATATATATATAACTACTGTATATACTGTATATATATATATATATATATAGGTTAGATATATATATATACTGTATATATATATATATATATATATACACACATACTTATTTATCTCACAAAATATTCAGTCTTGCAGCATTCTATCAGTTGCAGTCTGTTTAACACGGATTTGCCAGTAATGAATCTTATTTATTGATAGTTAGCATAACTAGTGGAGTAGCAATGGTTATTGTTAACTCGCCTGCATAAACCTGCATCTATAGCTTTACTTTTTCTCTGAAATCACGTGTTCAAACATTGGCTTCAAGTCTAGCATGTTATAGTGTTTTATTGTGATGTTTCTTATGTTGACGACAATTCTAAAGATATTTTGCGTGGTGATATTTAAGTGAATGTGACTCCCCTCCTTCATAAACTAAGGGAATGTGTTGTTATTTCTGTATTATTCCATTTACATTGCGACACTTTTCCGTTATTATATTGAATTTATAATTTACTAACATATATACACGTAGCAGGAATGTTATAGACGATTTAAAGATCCACTCGCATATGGACATGAAAAGGAAACGGAAGATAGATATGAGTGGAGGCTTTATATATCATGGACCTGCCAGTAGGAAGTGCACTAAAAGTGAGAGGGATAATTTACTAGTCTTCTTGCTACATGTGCTTAATTTCACAAAAATTAATATTGATTTTTTTAAAAGCATACGATATTTCTCATTACTATTAGTTTGCTGTATAATAATTCACATACAATTACTATTTTATATATACATTTGTAATTGTATTAGTGACTGGCAAAGCAATAGTAGTATATAATTAATTAAAACACCGTTATTTGAATATTAAGTTGAATACTTTAAGATCAGACTAGCTATTTTCTATATCCAATACAAGTTTCTCTGCAATGTGTGTATATTTTTTCTTTTTACTAGAGGCTTCTTGATTGCATATTGCCAGCTTAGTTGTATATTTGCAGCAAGGTTGTATATCCGTAGCTTGGCTTTTAGTAAAACACTACTGTGCATATTTTTAATATTATTGCATTTATTATTGGTACTGGATTATTGTATGTTACTATTCACTCAATATCATGTCTTGATCTGTTTATTTTCAGGTGAATTAATTAGTGAATTAATAATTGCTTGAGTAATTGCTCATTTAATTAAAGTTATACTCAAAAGGTGAGGTGATGGATTAATTATAATTAAAAGAGTATATGAATAACTGAATGCTTAATTAAGTAAAGAAATGAATTTTGACAGTATATGAATATTTGAGTGAGTGAATGATAGATGAATTAGGTAATGCTTGCTTGAATTTGACGTCCCTGACAATGCCTTATGGCGAGGAACCGGACGTTAAGTTCTTATTGGTTGAATTAACGGGAAAGTGAATTAACTATTTATTGACTATAATGAAAAGATTGAGTGGGTAAATGATTCAAATTAATTAGTTAATTAATTAATTAATTAATTAAATTATAAAATAATAATAATAAATTAATTAATTAGTGTGCGCAAAAGAATGAATGAACGAGGTAAATGTTGTTTCGATAAGTTAGAGTAGAATTGATATTAAAGAAGAAGAAGAAGAAGACTAAGTTGATATGTTCACTGTACGTGAGAAGTTATTAGAATATTTTGACTTTTTCTAACTACATTAAATATTTCATGTGAATTAACTTTTAGGAGTAATGTGTGATAAAATCTTGATATATTTTTGCAAACAGCGATACGCTACTGAATTAATGACGTATAGAATTCAGTGAATTCTGACTTAGCATTTTCTTAAATGGCCACTTCACTGGATTGCTCTTTCATAGATCTCAGGCGAGTGAAAGAGAGAAAACTGTAACGAAAGCTATTGACAGATTATCTTGAGAACCGGTTATTTTTATAATTGAGTTTATATAAGGAACGATTTCATAGGGAAAATACAGTGCCTTGACAACAGCCGCAGCTTCATTAGTAGATCTTATCTAACAGGGTTCTAGATATTTTCTTTTATCTCTCTCTCTTCTCTCTCTATTTCTCTCTCTGTCTTTCTCTGCCTTTCTCTCGTTCTCCTATATCTCTCACTATCTATTTGTATAATTCTCATCTGCAAGATTTGGCACATATTTCGGGCACATATTTCTAACATAAAGTGTTAAAATGAAAGGAAGTCTTTGTGCTGATCACGTGATATCTCTTTTGAAAGCCTCTAATTCACCTCGAGAAAACCTCTAGCTATGACTTTACAGTTTCTGACTTAGTTTTCAATCGCCTTCCTCTTGCATTGCCATTGTTTATCTTGCATTTGTCGACCTTTTAAGTAGGCCCTACTACTCGCAGATTTCTGTTGATCTTTTACGCTGATTTATCGAGTGATCGATTTATTGAGTGATTGAGTCATTGAATCATTGATTTGTTAAATCATTGACTTGTTCAATCATTGATTTGTTAAATCATTGACTTGTTCAATCATTGATTTGTTAAAGGGTACGATGATGACGTCTGCACTTTACTCAGACAATGTATTCAGTATAAATGTCAGTATTTAGGCTGAACCGAGTTTACTTGATTTTATTGTACTAATGCTCAAGTACTATTTTGTTTGATCATTTCTTGATCCCCAAGGTACTCAGTTATCCATACTACTGCATGTCAGGTTGCATTTCTCTGTATAATCTATATTATTAGACGTTAGGTTGCATTTCTCTGTATAATCTATATTATTAGATGTCAGGTTGCATTTTAAAGTATAGTCTGCTCAATTTCTTGTGAAGGCATTTTTTGTATTTTAATTCATAGCTATTTTAGATATTCCTGTCATTTCTATATTTTCGATGAAATTTTCGCGGATTTTATTAATTTTATCTAAAGGGCTAAACGAGTTTTTCAGTGCATTTATCGTTCACGATGATATATATCTATCACGTCAGTGGCATCACCAGTGGCTGGAGTCAGTGGCGATGTCGGTAAGATATTCGACTGCGGATCAGTATGTGCGGGTTCAAATTCTGGGCCTCCCGTCACTGACATCGCTCTCGAGTGAGGAAACTGACGTTAACATTAACTTTACCAGCGTTTTTATAGCATGACATTGTTCTCGGGTTCCGTGGATCGATTCTCGGTAGAGCGAGTGCAGTCTCCTACACCCTTGAGATAAATAACTGATTGACGATGTCATGGATGACGGTAGCACTGGAAGTTGTTTACTCTTAAAGCTGTTTAGAATCTGTGTGTCGACTTTTCTTTATTTTAGTGAAGTATAGATCTTAGCGGATTGGTAATTTATGTTTTATTGACTGATTGATTATTTGACTGATTTGATCGCCTATGAGTCATTATGCGATCATCCAGTCGTTGTTTGGAAGAGAAACAGGCGTTAAATATCGACTGAGCTCTGTGTAGAACTCGCTGTCCTCATTGACTATTTTGTGAACGTGGATTGTTGTAATATACTCTACATTATTTTCAACTCCACTCGTTTGTCGTTCTCCTTCGTTTTCTAATCTATTTCTTGTAAAAATGTTCAGTAGAATCTTTGAATCATTGAATCATCTTGAATCATCAAGTCTTATGATTCAAGGGCTGAGTCATTGAATCGTCAAGTCTTATGATTCAAGGGCTGAGTCATTGAATCATCAAGTCTTATGATTCAAGGGCTGGACCACTGAATCATCAAGTTATATGATTCAAGGCTGGGCCATTGAATCACAAAGTCTTATGATTCAAGGGCTGGGCCATTGAATCATCAAGTCTTATGATTCAAGGGATTCAAGGGCTGAGTCATTGAATCACCAAGTCTTATGATTCAAGGGCTGGACCACTGAATCATCAAGTTATATGATTCAAGGCTGGGCCATTGAATCACAAAGTCTTATGATTCAAGGGCTGGGCCATTGAATCATCAAGTCTTATGATTCAAGGGATTCAAGGGCTGAGTCATTGAATCACCAAGTCTTGTGATTCAAGGGCTGGGCCATTGAATCATCAAGTCTTGTTATTCAAGAGTTGGACCATTGAATCATCAAGTCTTATGATTCAAGGGTTGGACCATTGAATCATCAAGTCTTATGATTCAAGGGCTGGACCATTGAATCATCAAGTCTTATTATTCAAGGGTTGGACCATTGAATCATAAAGTCTTGTGATTCAAGGGCTGGACCATTGAATCATCAAGTCATACGAACAGGTCGAGACAGCTCAAGGGCTGGATCGCCTCAGATCGCGCGGATGTTTGAACAGAACGTCGTAGTGGCAGTTTAGGAAGAGCGTATTTGCCTATCCATTTCAATCATGGAGTTTAAACAAATAGGAGTATACTGTTCGCCATATTAGTGGGATATTACTTGCATTAAACTCTAAACTAAAAGCATTAAGTAGGAAGGTAGTAGTGTTTAACGTCAAGCTTCAGAAGCACAATGCTATTCTTCAAGGCGCCTCGCCACACTTAAGCTACCGTCACAAAGATTCAGTTTTTCAACTCTGAATTCGAGCTCTGAGCAAATGACTATATTGTTGAAGTAAAACATGCCACGGCAGTTAGATTGCACATATGCAAGAAAAGATGCACATTCCGGTGTTTTATATATCGCAGAAATTATTGCATACACCGCTATTTCAGGATCATGACCCTTGAGTGGTAACAGTTTTCGTTTACTGTGTCAATAAAGATGGAAAGAAAACTGAGCTTTATTGGCTGAGGTGAACACAGTTTATAAAGAAAATATGCGGATAAAAAGAATTTGTAAAATTATTTATCAGTTTTAGTGAAATAAATCAATTCGTACGTCAAATACGTTAGAAGTTATTTAACAAGACAAAATCAAACACCTATTGCTATTTCTAGGCTGTTTCAGGGACACTGAAGAATGGACCGACCTCTACCTGCACTCGTTGTAATTGACAAGTTTGAACCGAGGAATGAAAACGGGAAACATCTCAGTAACCATATTTTAATAGCCATAGCCTTCATAAGGTATGGATTATTTTGGAATCGGTAGGTTATCATAACCTCGGGTGACTGGATTAACTTGTTGATCTAAAAGTGCTCTTAATTAGTGGAGAGTAAAAGTAGAGTGTGAATATATACCATGGACCTGCCACTAGGAAGAGAACTAGAATGAGAGAGAGAGAGAGAGAGTGAGTGAGAGAGAAAGTGAGAGAGATTGAGAAAGTTAGAGAGATTGAGAGAGAGAGAGAAAAAGAGAATGGGAGAGAGAGAGAGAAAATAAAGAGATAATTGATAGAGAGAGAGAGAGAGAGTTCAAGCGAGAGAGAAGTTGAGAGAGAGCGTGAAATAAATAGATAAAGAGAGAGAGATAGAGAGATAGAGAAAGAGATTCGGGTAGAATTCAGCTACTAAAATGGATGCTGCTGATCAATTCTTCAACGGCATAATTCACGAATCTATGACTCCCATTTAAAGTCACTTTTGCTGTTTCTCTCGTGAAAACTCTTCAGCAAAAATCGCGTTTATTGCATTTCTCGACGTGTACGACGCATAAAGGTTTCTTTTTAATGCTTGCAGACTTGCGGCAGGTCCTCCTCCAAACTCTCATCACTAGCCCATATGTACCTCGACCACAAGAATATATGACCGCAAGGAGAACTATACATGTAGATTCAATGAAAACCATTTTAAGAGTTTTGGTGCCTGTTGTGTAGAGTCTGCAAGAGACGTTCCTGACATGGCCTTATGGCGAGGAACCGAAAGTTAAATTCATATTGATTGATTGGGGTAGAAATATGTGGAGGAGTTATATGGACCTGACGCGTACAGCACTAAGAGAGAGAGAGAGAGGTTAATGTTGTCATTGACAGTATTGTCTCTCTAATTGTTGGTTGTTGTTGTTGTTACTGCACGGCAGGTTTAGTATGTCTAACTCTTAGTCTTCAAATGAAGGAAACTCGCGCTTAACTTCTTTTCTTACGACTTGCTCAACAACACCTTTTTAGGCAGCTTGTCAAACTGATGTAAATCCGTTTAACTGCAGTGCGATACTTTTGGCGACTCTTCCTCTCGAAAGATCGGAACCATTAAACTCTAGCTTATCATCAACACCAACAAGCTCCCATTAATTGGGGGAGGGATTAAACGCAATCGGTTTAGCTAAGCATCAACTGAACGAAGTCAAGCTGCGTCGTGCCCGGTTAATACTTTGTAGGTGACCACGTTGGTAGACCGAGTGTTGACAGCTTTGAATGAAAAATTCCCGATGGTGTTGGAGGGTTATTCTTAAATCCATGCCGACTATAAATGATGCGCTGTCGAAAACAATGATTACTACTAGCCATGGAGAGGAATGGAGGAAATAACTAAATCTACAAAAGCAACGACTAAGAATTGAAACTATGTACCACATGCGGTATGTTATGTGTGTAACTATACGAACAAAACAAAAACACTTTAGCTACTCTGTCATACAGCCGGTTTACCCTGAAGGAATCCAGAAGAACGAGTCTTAAAAAGTTGTAAAAGATCTGCGGTGAAATGAGGCGGTTATAAAAGAGGGTTAGTTGAGGATTTATAGCCCAACAAACACCTTTAAATATTCATTGTCTGTCCATTCTAAACCTCTTAACACAGTTAAGTTACTGCCACCAGAAAACATCATTGGTCGTAATAAATTAGTTTAGACTTCGAGCTTAGATCAGACTAATTTAGTGTCAGTCTTTAGTCGTAGTCTAGATTTGTTAATGCAAACCTTGGTTTCTGTTTAAACGTTTAAACTTAAAGCTGATAAAGCTAAGGTTAACGTCAGTTTCCTCACTCGAAAGCGATGTCAGTGACGGGCGAGCCCAGGATTTGAACCCCGCACATACTGATCCGCGGTCGAGTATCTTACCGACTTCACCACTGGCTCCAGCCATACTTAAGCCATAGTCTGACTTTGCTAGGTAAACATAAAGCCTAGTAGCATTATCGGCAACAGCCGGTCATGAAGCATCCCAATTATGAGTCACAATGCTGCATCTTATAAACTCTCGGTAAGATAATATCTGGCACTGCAGAAAAGTCATAATGACGTATCAGATAAATAAATAAATATTTAAATTAGTGAATCAACTAATCACAAGAGTTAAATAACGAGTTTATAAACCAATCGATCAATCAAATACTCGTTTAACCAAAATAAATACTAAAATTAGTTTCATATGAAAACCCACCAGAGAGGCATGAACAGCGAAGTATACACTAGTCTGCCCTAGAGCCACAACCTATGTGGCCGTCTGCGCTAGACCACACGATGCCACACGGCTCAGCCACATGTACGTCACAAGAAACCTAATCTAGAAATATTTATGAGGAAGCCTTACGTGGAGAATAAATCCCGCTTACGCTCGGAGACTATAAAATTCGCTATTTTGCTCACACGGATGAGCGAGTCACGGGTTATGTATGTGCGGTGAGCGTGTCGTAGTGACAACAGGCGACCACAGGCGACCACAGGCGACCACAGGCGACCACAGGCGACCACAGGCGACCACAGGCGACCACAGGCGACCACAGGCGACCACAGGCGACCACAGGCGACCACAGGCGACCACAGGCGACCACAGGCGACCACAGGCGACCACAGGCGACCACAGGCGACCACAGGCGACCACAGGCGACCACAGGCGACCACAGGCGACCACACCACAGGCGACCACAGGCGACCACAGGCGACCACAGGCGACCACAGGCGACCACAGGCGACCACAGGCGACCACAGGCGACCACAGGCGACCACAGGCGACCACAGGCGACCACAGGCGACCACAGGCGACCACAGGCGACCACAGGCGACGACCACAGGCGACCACAGGCGACCACAGGCGACCACAGGCGACCACAGGCGACCACAGGCGACCACAGGCGACCACAGGCGACCACAGGCGACCACAGGCGACCACAGGCGACCACAGGCGACCACAGGCGACCACAGGCGACCACAGGCGACCACAGGCGACCACAGGCGACCACAGGCGACCACAGGCGACCACAGGCGACCACAGGCGACCACAGGCGACCACAGGCGACCACAGGCGACCACAGGCGACCACAGGCGACCACAGGCGACCATAGGTACACGCGATCACAGGTACAGGCGACCACAGGTACAGGAGACCACAGGAGACCACAGGTGCAGGCGATCATAGGTACAGACGACCACAGGTACAGGCAACCATAGGTACAGACGACCATAGGTACAGGCGACCATAGGTACAGGCGCCCCCAGGTACAGGCGACCACGGGTACAGGCGACCTCAGATACAGGCGACCACAGGTACAGGAGACTCTAAATGGTCTATTTACATTTTCTAATCTACTCAGCTCATAAACTGAAACAGCAAAGGATTATACATTTTTTCACAAATCCTCATTGCAATGATTCGCTGGTCCACCTCTCCTGGAATCAACGAGATTCTCTGATTTTAGCGAGACCACACGAAGTGGAACTGGTCCCTGCGCCGCGCTGCGCTGTGCGGCGCGGCGCAGTGTCTGCGTTGATTAAACGATTGTTTGCGTGTAGGAGATTAATCAACGCCCTCAGTGCTACAGCGTCGTGTGTCTGTAGAGAAGATAGGGCCATCTATCAAATGTCCCTCGTGTCATCACCTAGCGATAGAACGGACGTTAAACAAGCATTGGTTGGTGAAGTGAATGTCTGGCTGCAGCCTGATGTCATCATGAGACTGAGAAACAAACGTTAAGTGAGACGTTTTTAACAAATATTCAATGAATCAATCAATAAGAATTTAATGTCCGGTTCCCCGCCATAAGGCAATGTCAGGGACGTAATAGGTTCAATATTCCACAGTAGGATTTAGGTCCCATAGATTTCGTTTAGTATTTCTTTCTCGTCAGCACATCTTGTTTAAAGTCGTTTGGGTGAATCACACTGTAGTGACATGTAACGGAGGGACGTCCCTGACATCATCCTTGTATGAGGGAGCGGACGCTAAACCTCTATAATTATTTTGTAGTTATAATATTTAAACGACGCAATACAATTAATCCTTCGTTAATACAACAACGAAACAGCGCATACAATTAAAGCTTTGTAATTATAAAAACAAAATAGTGCAATACAACTGAATCGTCTGTTGATAGAAACCTAGAAATAGTCAATCAATTAAACAATGAATCAAAACTGAAAGTCATGTGTGTAACGTCTTTATTTTATCATAAAGTTGATGTTGAATTTTAATTGATTTTGAAAATATTATTTTCACCTCTGGCTTCATTTAATGTAGCTTAGATATGCTTGTCGTTCCTGCAGAAATGTTGATAAGAAATCAGCCTTTGAAGAATTTGTGTACATGTAAGTTTAGAATTGAAATTTATTTTATTTTATATTTAATTTTAATATAGTTATATATTTTAAAAGTATATTTTAATGCTAAATATTTTTTCGTAAATATTAATTTTTAATACAATTAATTTTGTGCACTACTGTAAAAAGAATAAAATAATAATAATAATAAGGTACAAATACAAACAAAAGTTAAGACTTTTTCAGTTATCTCTGTAGGCTACACAAACACAAGCATATTTTAATGCTAAATGTACAATAAAATGCTTAAAAAGCTTGTAGCATTCATCTGAACTAAAACTATTAATTCCGATGTTGTTCTTTTCTGTTTCTCCTTCCCTCCCTCTCTCTCTCTCTCTCTCTCTCTCTCTCTTTCTCCCTCTCTGTCTTTCTCTCTCTTACTCTTACTCACTATGTCTGACTATCTATAGATCTCTCTCACTCTCTTGCTGTACCTCTCTCTCTCTCTCACTCTCCCACCCATCTCTCTCTCTCTTTCTCTCTCTCTCATCTCTCTCTCTCTCTCTCTCTAATCTCTCTCTCTCTCCCTCTCTCTCTCTCTCTCTCTCTCTCTCTCTCTAGACGGCTCGGTTGAACACACAGAGCTGAATGTATCGCTAACGAGAGAACAGGCTCTCAGCTACGTGACACGATGTTAGTGTGCGGACAACTGTGTGCAGTACTGTATGTTGTACTGAGAACAACTGTGTGTAGATTATACTACACTTAATTAATTAGTAGATTATTAGTACACTTTTACAACTGAACGTTGTACAAGTGTACTAACTCATACAGTATATATATATATATATATATATATATATATATATATATATAATATATTTATATATATTATATATATATATATATATATATTATATATATACAGTATATATATAATATATTTATATATATATATATATATATATATATATATATATATTATATATATACAGTATATATATAATATATTTATATATATTATATATATATAATATATAAATAAATATAAATATATTAAATATATCACAGGACATAGTTTAGGACCGGAGATTGTTAATGTGTTTATAATATAGGTTAGGCTATGTTAATCGCTATAACATAAGTTAGGACAGGATAAACATGTAAAACATTACACCGTTAATCTTATCCAATAGTTAGTAATATTTCGAAGCCCGTTCATTCAGTAAGCATGTTTTATCTGAACAAAAGCCACAGCCGCTTAGGCTGTCTAGATCTCTTTTTGTCTCTTTTTGCACTAGTGATCATCGGGATCTATCAAAACTATGTAATTACTATTTGACAATCACTCTGCACACATTTCAAACAAGATTAGTCGCCTCTTGTGAACTCTTGCAGTTTTCATTGGAGTCAATTTCACCGTGCCGTTTGAAGTCATTAACCAGTGTTGCATAGATTGTCCTTAGTAAAACGCTAATGTTAACATCAGTTTCCTCACTCGAAAGCGATGTCAGTGACGGGCGAGCCCAGGATTTGAATCCCGCACCTACTGATCTGCGGTCGAGTATCTTACCGACTTTTCCACAAGCTCCAGCCATAGCAAGAGTGTGTTTAAATTAAAGCAGCCTGTGACAGGCTCGGCCATTAGGCGCAGGATCGTTTATCTCAATAAATGAAAATACTGTATACGGTTTTGATTATAGTTTTCAAATACCTGCTATAAATCTAAACTCTATAAATCCAACCGCTCTACGGGATAAATCCTTAAGCATGGATAGAATAAACATATGAAACGTGGACTAAATCATTGGTTTGAATCTTGGATTAAATCTGCTTTAAAATTCATTTAACGAATTACAACAAGCCGTTCTGATTAAGTAAGTACTTGATGAAATTGTAGTTTTATCGATAAAAAATTAGAAATAATAAACTGATATACTAGACGAAGAAACACAAAAAAAATCAATGCTGTTCCTTGTTAATATATAATCTTAATTGACAGGCGCGGATCCAGGGGATCCAGGACACCCCACTTGTGCCCGCCGATCAATTTTTTAAAACTATATTTTCATTTCTTTTGACAATTTGTATGTGTAAATATGTAAAAGCAGTGGGTAAATGGAGGGGCTTTAGCCCCCCCCCCACCTCCAAAATTAGGTCGCTATCATTGGTTAAGCCATACCCACTCTAAGCCGCTCTCACTGGTTAAGCCATACCCACTCTAAGCCACTATCACTGTCTAAGCCAGACCCACTCTAAACCTCTATCACTGGCTAAGCCAAGCCCACTCTAAGCCGCTATCACTGGTTAAGCCAGACCCACTCTAAGCCGCTATCACTGGTTAAGCCAGACCCATTCCTAGCCGCTCACACTGGTTAAACCAGACCCCCTCTAAGCCAGACCCACTCTAAGCCACGCCCACTCTAAGCCGCTATCACTGGCTAAGCCTGACACACTCTAAGCCGCTATCACTGGCTAAGCCAAACCCACTCTAAGCCTCTATCATTGGTTAAGCCATACCCACTCTTAACCGCTATCACTGGCTAAGCCGGTCCCACTCTAAGCCGCTATCTCTCGGCTCATTCCTCAATAGTCGAACCCCGCAGCGTCCCGGACTCTACACGGGTGAGCGGATCCGTGTTATCCGTGTCCTGCAGATGTTTGTCGTAATCCCGCAGGATCGAGTGACAGAGTAATCAAGCGTCCGCAGTCCCAGCGCTCCACCGCCTGGCTATGGAACCCTCTCCGCGTAGACTCCAGGACCTGGAAAGATTACTATGTTTTGTCAAAACGCTTATATTGAATTTTCATCGATTATTGGGCTCGTTTTCTTACTGATCTTCGGCTTGGCTTAGGTCCGATAGTGCACGATATTGTTGTGGACGATAATAGCGATCGTATGATCGTATGATCGTGTGATCGTGTGATCGTATGATCGTGTGATCGTATGATCGTAGGATCGTATGATCGTATGATCATAGAATCATGTGATCGTGTGATCGTATGACCGTGTGATCGTATGATCGTGTGATCGTATGATCGTGTGATCGTGTGATCGTATGATCGTGTGATCGTGTGATCACATGATCGTACGATCATGTGATAGTGTGATCGTATGATCTTGTGATCTTGTGATCTTATGATCGTATGATCATATGATCGTATGATCGTAAGTCTATTTACTAGAAGGGGTATTCCTCTACACCCCCTCCACCCATACACCTACACCTCTTTGAGCCGGTATGGAGCACTGAGCTGATTGGATGAGATGGGTGGAATATGTTTAAGTGGCTCCACGTCACAGCTCTGAGATCACGTGATCCCCCCTTCACTCGCTCTGACTGTCAATATATCTTAACTCGGCACTCTGTTGTTGAGCTAGACAACAAGAGATGTTGCTCTGTTGTGTGGACAACAAGAGATGTTGCTCTGTTGTGTGGACAACAAGAAATTTTGCTCTGTGATGTGAACAGCAAGAGATGTTGCTCTGTTGTTGTGAGCGATCTCTCTGACAGTATCTACCTGACAGCATCACCCTGACAACATCTACCTGACAGTATCTACCTGACAGCATCACCCTGACAACATCTCCCCGACAACATCTCCCTGACAACATCTCCCTGACAACATCTTCCTGACAACATCTCCCTGACAACATCTCCCTGACAACATCTCTCTGACAACATCTCTCCGACAACATTTCCCTGACAACATCTCCCTGACAACATCTCCCTGACAACATCTCCCTGACAACATCGATAGAGTGGACATTGAAATCTTTGTTCCAGTGAACTGAATTAAAATGGATCGTATATCAACACACTGAGACTGGAAAACGAAGTTTAAAAAAAGCTAAGCTATTGTTAACGTCAGTTTCCTCACTCGAAAGCGATGTCAGTGACGGGCGAGCCCAGGATTTGAACCCCGCACATACTGATCCGCGGTCGAATATCTTACTGACATCGCCACTGGCTCCAGCCAGTAACATAAGGAAATAAGGATAGGAAGAGCGGAGAAATGCTGTAGGGACCTCTATGCCTTCAGCTGAAGGAGCTTGTAAATTTACAGAGTCCTATGACAGGATTATAGCGGACTTAATTTTTCCGGATACACTCCGGGACGTCAGCATGCGCCAGTGAAATGTGATGTAACCGACCGACTGAGTGGAAAGATTTGATTACGTCAGTGGAGGCTCGTCTTTGCTCCATTCTTGGAAAAGTCCTTCAGGAAATGTATGTCTAGGAATCAAGGATTCCATATTGACTGAAGTGAGAAATCCATGCATTTAGTGGATACAGAAGGCTGTTTAGGAGCTATCTTTTGCGTATGCTCGTTTATTCCACGTCCAGAAACTGAGATCAACTAAAAGAACATCGAATTCTTCTTTACTTTTTGCTGGTCATCCTTGGACTGGTTTTCTGGATTTGCCTTCACTCTAATTAATACAAGTTTATATCAGTGCGCATCTGCTTGGCGTCTCAAAATGCGATGTTGTCTTGGACGACGATGAGGACTATGTGTGTATTGCGGCACGGCAGATGGATGATATAGAGCTTTCCTCTCGACTTCTCGCCTACTAGGATCCCTTCTAGTATAACCCCTCGGTTAGAGTATATCGGTGGAACTCTCTTCCCAGTTCGATCATCTACAGATCAACTCTCTTCGCATCGACTGTTCGATGGACTACAATCAGTCCTACTAAACGAACTCTTCGAATTACTTTTGAATTCGGATACTACTGATATTCTTCAAATCTTCTAAATTTCTTTGAAATTACTTGAAATACAAATACCGTACATCACTTACAAAATATATCGAATCAAGCTTTCACACCACAAGTAATAAATAAATGAAATAAAGTAATGCATAATGCAGAAAGGTAGAGATGTAGAGAAGTATAGAAATACAATGTAGGAATGTAGAGAAGCAAAGATGTAGAGAAGTATAGTTAAAGGATGCGGATATGAGCTTATGAAGGAAGTATGTACTTAGGCATGTCGAAATGTAGACCTATGGATGTAGATATATTAAGATTTAGACCTGTAGGTATATTGAGAAGAAGAGATATAGAGTCGTAAAGATCTAGGGATTTAGAAAAGTAAAGATGAAGAGAGGAAGAAAGTTAGGGATAAATGTAGCTGTAGAGATATGAGGTTGTTGAAAAGTAGACCTAAAGCTGTAGGTATGTTAGAATTTATTTATTTGATTTATTTTAGAATGTTTCAACAGCGCAATGGTTAGATGTGTAGATAATGTCATAAAGTTTTAAATGACAGATCCTGAGGTGAATTGGACCCTCGTGGGTTCGAATCCCAGCCGCGCTGATCTGAGAGTAAAATCTCGGACATTCACTGGACTGGTTAAACGGAAAATGGACAAAGTTTCCTAAGGGTTTTAACATGTGGTATTAAAAGTGATAGATATCAACTAGTTGATCATTTCACTATAGTAAGTGTTATTTATTTATATTTATATAGTAGGTGTGTTAGGATTTAGACACGTATGGATGTAGAACTGTAGAAGCTAGAGATATGTGGGAGTAGATTTAGACTAGGGACTGAAGGGTGGATAGAGGGGGGGGGGTGAGGTTTGAGAGGTTTTCTGTCAGGTTGTATTGAATCATAAATTCATATCTCTTGCGTCAGATTCGGATGAGGTTTCATTGAAATATACGACATCCCTGCCTGCATTCCCCTTCTAGCCTTCAAGTCTTTAATAAAATGTAACATGTTGTGCTTTGCGAGCGAAATAAAGGTGTCTTAGAATCCTCGCGTTTGGACCATCGTCGTCCATATTTTAAATCTATAGTATTGATAGAATTTACTCCGTTTTTCTTTAATCAATGATAATAGTTTGTTTTGATCAAATTCATATATATGCTTATATATATATATATATATATATATAATATATATATATATTATATATTATATATATATTATATATATATTATATATATATTATATATATATATTATATTATATATATATATATATATATATATATATTATATATATATATATGCTTGCCTATAGGCCTTGGAATCATTAATAGACTAATAACTATAGACTAATTCATAGAACTGAAGACAAGTTTAGATTAACATTTTTAAATCCGGAGGCGAATGCTTCATCATTCACTGGACTTAACTTCAGAATCTTCTAAGCAAGTCACCCACTATGTAGTATTGCTATCTCTGTACAATGTTCTACAATATTATAAGCTCTACGCTACTGACCCAATTACATACCTCTACGCTTCTGAAACACTAGCATGGTCCTATGCCATCATAGCTCTATGATACTGCTACATTAGCATAGCTCTATGCCATTGATACAGTTACATAATACTATGCTAC
This sequence comes from Enchytraeus crypticus, assembly GCA_905160935.1. Taxonomy (NCBI): domain Eukaryota; kingdom Metazoa; phylum Annelida; class Clitellata; order Enchytraeida; family Enchytraeidae; genus Enchytraeus; species Enchytraeus crypticus. Next base: position 1,994,487 of record CAJHZI010000517.1, on the reverse strand, counting down.
TGTGTTATTAGCATGTCGCTATGCTACTATTTCATTAGCATAGCGCTATGTTATTGTGTCACTATCATAGTGCTATGCTATTGTGTCATTAGCATGGTGCTATGCTATTTTGTAATTAGAACAGCGGTTTGCTATTTTGTCATTAGGACAGCACTATGCTATTGTGTCATTAGCATGATGCTATACTACTGTGTTATTAGCATAGGGCTATGCTATTGTGTCATTAGCATAGCGCCGTGCTACAGAATCAATAACATGTCTCTGTGGCTTCCTATCAACACAGGAAGAGTTTACGCGATTACAATGATTCGGAAGATTAAATTAGCGGCGTCAATCGCTATGATAAATGAAATCTGTCCTGTCATTTGAGGTAAACATTTCCGTCCCAGCAAAAAAGAAGAACTCATATAGAACTTAGTCCTTTACCTCAATGCCCTGTCACTAAAATAAACAAATTCTAGAATTCTCTTCTTCTTCTTCCCCATCATCATCTTCTTTTTCTTCTTATTCTTCTTCTGCTTCTTATTTATCTTCTTTCTCCACTTATTCTTTACTTTTAATCTTCCTAAGCGTCGCACCGACGAAGTGCCTGAAATTCTCTTTTTAATGAAGGGAGAGAAAGGAGTTCTGAAACTGTGCAATCCATTAATCCGTATGTTAAGTCATTTTTAATAGTATGATCTGCCTCCTCATTTCAATATAAAACTCCCGTAAAACAGCCTGCAGCTGTAAGAAAAAGAGCTACACCTAGCTAACTCGATAAGTTAGCTAGGTATAGGGTAGGTTAGGGTTGATATAAGTAACCTCCTAAAGGTTACTTATATCAACCTTGGTTAGGTTCGGAGTTTTAAGAGTTTAGGAGTTTTTAGTCTTTGTAGGAGTTACTTCTAGGAGTTTTTAGTTTTAGTTTTTTAGGAGTTACTTCTAGGAGTTTAGGAGTTTTTAGTTTTAGTTTTTTAGGAGTTACTTCTAGGAGTTTAGGAGTTTTATATTAAATAAGGAGACACTTATTATGCACTATTAAGAATAGTCAAAAATAAGTGTCAAATATATTCTCGATTGACCTGCCTCTAACCTTTGCATTGAATTGATATTTACTTTACTATTTCGATGAATCATGACCGAGATTTTACTCCTCTCTGTTTCATGTCCAACGATTCACTCTCATTCCACGCATTGTAGTTTTATTTCCACATTCCTGGAATCATGCTCGTTTTATTACTATTCCATAACTGTCGATATGATGACTTCAAATCATTCCAGAGAAAATGAGCGCAATAGAGGAGCAAAGAGTCCAAATCTTCAAATTATCTCCATGGTCTACAGCAAAGAGCAAACCATTGACAATTCCAGCTCGTAGAGAGTAATAGGTAGAACGGTGACTCTTCGTTTTTTAAATTATAACTTTTTTGTATGAAATATCAATGTAACCGAGCGCAATTATTCTGCAGGGTATTTCTACACTTCATTCTCTGTCTCTTTCCCTCTCTCTCTCTATCTCTCTCTCTTTCTGTTTCTCTCTGGCTCTCTGTCTCTCTCTATCTCTCGCTCTCGCTCTCTCTCTCTCTCTCTCTCTCTTTCTGTTTCTCTCTGGCTCTCTCTCTCTCTTTCTGTTTCTCTCTATCTCTCACTTTCTGTTTCTCTCTGGCTCTCTGTCTCTATATTTTAATTTCTTTTAATTTCTTTACTACCTAACTACCTAACGACCTAACGACCTAACTGCCTAACTACCTAACTGCCGAACTGCCTAACTGCCTAACTACCTAACTGCCTAACTACCTAACTGCCTAACTACCTAACTACCTAACTGCCTAACTGCCTAACTGAAAACTGCCTAACTGCCTAACTACCTAACTGCCTAACTACCTAACTGCCTAACTACCTAACTACCTAACTGCCTAACTGCCTAACTGAAAACTGCCTAACTGCCTAACTTCCTAACTGCCTAACTGCCTAACTACCTAACTACCTTACTGCCTAACTACCTAACTGCTTAACTACTTAACTGCCTAACTACCTAACTGCCTAACTATCTAACTACCTAAATGCCTAACTGCCTAACTACCTAATTGCCTAACTGCCAAATGGAAATACAGATGGCGGAAAAGCCATAAGGTACTCAACAATTAATTTCAAGTGAGAACTAAATAAGTTTACTTTTAAACACTAAGCTGTTTAGTTTTTAAACACTTTTTAAACAACCTTTTTGCTAAAACTTTAGACGTTTAGTTAGCCTAATTATTTGTTAAAACGGACAGCCAAATAGGTTAAAGCACTTCTGCTAGATATTAAACATGACTTAGGAAAACTGCATTCCAGTCAAGTTCCGCCAATCCAGGGAAAATTTTGATTTTCATATCCAGTGACGATCAATGAACAATTGCGTTGTTCTCCTGTCTGAGCGATATTACAGTAAATAGATCCAATTACATTCGTCATCAGGGCTTCCTTTAATCTCACGTCACATTATTCGTCATCAGGGCTTCCTTTAATCTCACGTCACATTATTCGCCATCAGGGCTTCCTTTAATCTCACGTCACATTATTCGCCATCAGGGCTTACTTTAATCTCACGTCACATTATTCGCCATCATGGCTTCCTTTAATCTCATGTCACATTATTCGTCATCAAGGTGGTCTCCCATCGATGTACTAACCGAGGCAAACGTAGCTTAACTTCGCCTATTGACGCGCAACTAAACCAAATGCGCTAAATCCCGCCGTATACGTTTTAACGACTACAATCACGGGTCGTATAAGTTAATCCACATTATTAAATCATGAAAAATATTCTTAATTTAAAAAATCAAAAATTAGATTAACTAAGCAAAATCTGTTAATTTTTAGTAAAATTGACGGTTGTAAACAAAATAAACTTCGTACAATTTTACCTGACATCATTACGGTTTGTATTTTACATGTCGAAACATAATTTAAGTCTAAATAATGGATAAGATAGGAGTGAAATAGCCACAGCGGCTCGTTATGCTGTTAATAACTTGTTATATATAGGATTCATGATTCAGCAGACCTGGTGCAATTCTGTACTGTATCCTCCGCAACTTTAACTACACGCATTAAATAATAATGATACAGTCTATTGATCTTTAAACAAACGGTAATTTTAAATCAATCGGCTTAAGCAATAGACTGCAACGAACGCTATGAGTAACTTTTAGTGCCATTTATATTCAAGCCACTGATGAATTGTAACATAATTTGGATTTACCCTGATTTAGCAATTATGGGCTATTCAAATATTTACATTACGATGTGTATTTGCTAGTAAAAATCGAAATTTTAAATTAATAATAAATAACAATCAAGCGCTTGATGGCTTGATGCATTGCCGAGCCTAGGAAATTCATGCTAGCTGTGGAGAGAAGAGTCTGCGTCACATTGTGAGCCTTGGACCTAATGCTCAGCAGAGCACGTGAGCGAGAAAGGGTGTGAGAGAGAGAAATAGAAAGACAGAGAGAGGGATATAGAGAAAGATAAGAGAGGGGGAGAAGAAAAGGAAGGAAGGAAAGAAAGCACGAAGTAAGATCTTATGCAGCGGATATTAATTAGAGGAGGGTATCAATTAAATAACGAACAACCATGGAACGGAAGAGAAGTAGGAAATAACGAAAAATACAAAAATAGCAACCAAAAAAGGAAACTATGTAGCACATGCGGTATATTATGTGTGTAATTAAACGGAATAAATAAAGTAATTAAAAGAACCAGCTCAGGAGAGAGAACTACGTTTATTGAAGTACACGTGCAAGTACACATGCATGCACAAGGTCATCAAAGAGGGTATATATACCCTATCTAGTTGACAGCCAGCAATAACGCAGGAAAAGCCAAATATACTATATAATATGAAAAGTAGCAGAACGAGAAGATGAGAAGATGACCCAGACCTGTTTAACGTCGTTTTCTATTTCTCTACGGCTGGCATGTTGTGAGTGTTTTGCTAAGCTAGGCTGGAAGATGGACTGAGGAAGAAAGTCTTTGCGGAATTAACTGTTGCTATGAATTGATCGTTTCCATCTCTCCTCGGAATCGCTCCAGTAATTTCCACCCTGCTCCCTGCTCCGCCTGGCGTGGCTGGAATCATAAGCAGTCCCGGATCATACGGACAGTGACGCTGAAAGAGTGGAAGGAGCGATTGTGGGTGGATGGAAAATTGGGAATTGGAGCCATCGACAACTGCAAGCGTGTTCTAAGGAGGATTCAATTTTCGATTACTACTAACCTTGAAGAGGAAGGAGGAAATGGGTCTTAAAACAAGCATCTGTACTTCCTGAGCCAGTGTACCGTTATGTTATGTTATGTTTAGTTGCCTGTTCGTGAGGTTTAATGGAAACAATTCATATAGAGCTGATCTGAAAGAGAAATCTAGGACATTAACGGGACTGGTAAAATGGATAATTTACTATAAGCTGTCTACCGTTTAAACATGTGATTAAAAGTGATAGATATCATCATGGATGATCAATATTAATTATGCTGGGTTTAATTCAAATGTAATTCAAATCATGCATTCATTGGCCACTGAATAGAAAAATCGTCGTTGAAAATGCTTCTGTGTCTTTTCATAACGTATTTTAAAACTATTTATGGTTTATATTCCCCATAAAGAAGGCGTTGTGAAGCTTTCATTTCCTATTTTTGGAGATAAATTCTAAGATAATCTCTATTTTACGGAGATGTGGGAGAAATTTACTTCAGGACTAAATGTGTTGACTTTCTGTTCTTTATTCAAACCTTCGACACCTTTATTTGAACACTAGACACTTTCATATGAACTCAAGATACTCAGAACTGAACTGTTGCTTTTGTTGTCCTTTAGCTAAGCATAATCATACATCTCATTTTATTTAGTTATTTTATTATATTCTAATTTAATCAGTTATTATATTAATTTAGTTATTGTATTTAAGTGAACATTACATTTGAGTATCCCAATGGCTAGTTTTGTAAGAGCGTTAGGTAACGTCATGAAGTTCTAAATGGCTGTTCCTGAGGTCCTGGGATCAATTCTCGGTAGAGCTGATCAGGTTGTAAAATCTCGGACATTCACCTGTCAGGGTTCACCGGTACACCTGACGTCTTGAAGAGAAGCCCTTCGGGCTTCTTTACTTGACGTTAAACCTAAATTTATGATTAAAATATGAACATTAGTCTCTTACATTTACTGTTAAACTGAGGATGTCTGGATATCAAACTTGCATCGTATTTGTATCATTATGTCAGCTTTTGACCGGCGATGTATATGCGGTATGTACGAGGTCATTGACTTGATTCAACTCCTCGTAACGAACCCAGTCAGTTAACATGCTACAGGAGCCTCAGCAGCAGTTAATTACGGTCGTTGACTCTAGATACAAGTCTAATCGTACAGAATTTATCTAATTTTATATATGTAAACAAAACCACATCTAACTGACAGTTTAGAGATCCACATCAAACAGAATTGATCTCGCTTTATATCCTGGGTATATACAAAATCATAACAAATTGTCTTAGTAAAATCCGCGGATCAGCAGGTGTGGGGTTCAAATCCTGGGCTCGCCCGTCACTGACATCACTTTCGAGTGAGGAAACTGACGTTAACCTTAGCTTTAACTTTACAGATCTACGTCGCACAGAATTTATTTCGCTTTAAATGCAAACAAAACGCATATCCAAATAAATGCAGGTATATTAATAATTAATTTAACTTAACGAATAAAAGATATCTTTTGTTTACAGGTTAAAACGTTTCAAAATTGACTGTTTTCACGGTTCGCAATAAACTGATACAGGATTAATATTGTCACTGGAATACAAATTCACTTTACTGGTCTGACTATTTGAAAGACCTTCGTATTCGTGGCAAGAGAAAGCATAAAGTGGGCTAATGCGAGGTAAGTTATTATATAAGCATTGATTTACAGAGAAAGTTGTAATTTAAAATTCCAAATACATTATGCGCTCGTATAATATGGAAGTGTAGATATATATTATGGTGAAATGGTCATCATTGTTGACATCTTTAGCTTCATAATAAAAATCGTAGAAAAAAGCTAATGTTAACGTCAGTTCCTCACTCGAAATCGATGTCAGTGACGGGTTAACCCAGGATTTGAACCTCGCACATACTGATCCCTGATTTTGTGAACGTCCCTTAATCGAGGCCGCCAAAGACTCTACAAAGTTGCTGCTATAACTTCTCCACATGTTTCTATGCCTTGCCTTTCTCTCCATATCAATATATGAAGTAGTTATCAAATCTTCCAACATCTTAAGTCTCGGTCTTCCTCTAACGTCTTTCCCTGCCAATCTTCTCTCAATTACCTATTCCGGCAAAACCATTCCTTCTCAGTGCATGACCCATGCACTATTATCAAACTATTATCAAACTTCACTAACTTTAATTTATGGAAAATTTTCACAAATTTAATATTTAAAATTCAATGCCCTTCAAACCATGACCAGGCTGTGTATAGTTGTTGTCTGTGCCAGTGGGGTGGGGGTGGCATATCCAGGGTGATCGTGAGGTGATGTTGAGCTGATATATTCCAGAGTGGAGGGAGAGAGTGGCGGAGATTAGAGTGGAGGAAGGAATGTCGTATCTTAAACAAGTCAGTTCATCATGGAAGCTATCGAATGCGCAGCAGCGCCGTGCTGCAAAGACTTTTGAAGAGCTAGAGAGGAGGATAGAGAGACATGTAGCAATAGAGAGGAGAATAGAGAGAAATGTAGCGATAGAGAGGATGATAGAGAGAAATGTAGCGATAGAGAGGAGGAGAGAAAGACATGCAGAGATAGAGAGAAGGATAGAGAGACATGTAGAGATAGAGAGGAGGATAGAGAGACATGTAACGATAGAGAGGAAGAGAGAGAGACATGTAGAGATAGAGAGGAGGATAGAGAGACATGTAGAGATAGAGAGGAGGATAGAAAGACATGTAGCGATGGAGAGAAGAGAGAGAAATGTAGCGATACTGAGGGTAATGGATTGAGAAAGAGAAAAAAGAGTAGTGTTTTATTAAGTGAGAGAAAAGTGGAAAGAGATAGAAAGTACATTAGTGTGTGTGTGTGTATTTTTGTTTGTATTTGTGTGTGAGTGTGTGCTATAGAGGGAAGAAATAGGAAAGAAAATTGAGTACGTTACTGAAGTAAAGCATAGCTAGGCTTATGTCGCTAGTATAACAGTAATACTAACAGAGTGACAGACAGAGATAGGCAGAGGCAGAAATGATTGACTTTCAGAGCTAGGCAAAGCAGATTTGATTGACAGTCTGAGCGAGGCACAGGCTGAGATAATTGACTTTCTAGCTAGGCAGGGACAGACTTGATTGACAGCCAGATCTAGGCAGAGGTAGACTTGAATGGCAGCCAGAGCTAGGCAGGCGTAGACTTGATTGACAGCCAGAGCTAGGCAGAGGTAGACTTGATTGACAGCCAGAACTAGGCAGGGGCATAGGCCTACTTGATTGACAGCCAGAGCTAGGCAGGGTAGACTTGATTGACAGCAGAGCTAGTTAGAGGCAGACTTGATTGACAGCAGAGCTAGTTAGAGGCAGACTTGATTGACAGCCGGAGCTAGGCAGAGGCAGACTTGATTGACAGCCAGAGCTAGGCAGAGGCAGACTTGATTGACAGCAGTCTGAGACGCTCGGTGCAGCTGCTCTCCTGGTAAAGTCGAACTGGATTAAGTTTTCAACAGAGCAAAGCCCTGATGTACGGGCTCTGTCTGACTGGTTAAGAACTTCTCTAATCATTTTGCAGTCGAATCAATTTAATGAATATTACATTTTATTCCTTAATCAAGAAACTCTAGAATTTTAGAATATCATTGAGGCAGTAGCTCATTGAGGCAGCTCATTGAGGTAGCTCATTGAGGCAGCTCATTGAGGCAGCTCATTGAACTAAATAAATAAATAAAATAAGATCATTAAACTAGATAAGATAAATAATAATATGTATTATAATGTTGAAGATAAAACGATTAAAATTAAACGTTTAAATTAAAATTTTAGACGATTCAGACTTTTCATAATCCTAAAAAAGCTGGTAAAGCTAATGTTAACGTCAGTTTTCTCGCTCGAAAGCGATGTCAGTGACGGGCGAGACCAGAATTTGAAACCCGCACAAACTAATCCGCTGTCGAATATCTTACCAACATCGCCAAAGGCTCCAGCGATACCAACATATCAAAATTGAAATCCTCAAAAGAAATTACAAAAATCTTCACGGAAAGCAGTTTTTCCACCATGTCGCGTGTCCACTGGTGCACCAGCTGTCGACATATCGTCCATGACACTGACTGGAGGCAGGAAGCTCTATACGAGGCTGATTACCAGCCCCTCTTAGGGAACTCAGGGGCTAAAAGGGGATCAGGGACACCCCTTCCCTGGGGGAGTGGAAAGAGTATCAGTGGAGTTGATACATGGAAAGAGTATCAGTGGAGTTGATACATGGAAAGAGTATCAGTGGAGTTGATACATGGAAAGAGTATCAGTGGAGTTGATACATGGAAAGAGTATCAGTGGAGTTGATACATGGAAAGAGTATCAGTGGAGTTGATACATGGAAAGAGTATCAGTGGAGTTGATACATGAAAAGAGTATCAGTGGTGTTGATACATGGAAAGAGTATCACGCATTATAGTGAAAGATCAACTATGTCGATATCTATCACTTTTTAACATCATCTGTTTAAACCGTTAGGCAATTTAGTCCATTTTCCTTATAACCAATCCGGTGAATGTCCGAGATTTTACTCTCAGATCAGCGCGACTGGGATTCGAACTCACGAGGGTTAAATTCACCTAAGGATCTGTCATTTAAAACTTCACGACGTTACCCCTACGCTATTAAGATATTCAATGGAGTTGTCAATGGAGTTGATACAAGGAAAGAGCAGCAATGGAACTGCTACAATTCTAGACCGATTAAAGACTTCCACCTGATAAAAGCCAAACCTGGTAAAGCTAAGGTTAACGTAAGTTTCCTCACTCGAAAGCGATGTCAGTGATGGGCGAGCCCAGCATTTGAACCCCGCACCTACTGATCCGCGGTCGAGTATCTTACCGACTTCGCCACTGGTTCCAGTCACTTATATAGGCAATCAGTGCCAGGGATCGCATATTGTACCAGACAGGAGTTTCTTATGATTATCTTAAATAAAAGAGCTGATACTAAAACTAAGGAATAAAACGGATGTTTATTTTAGTAAGGCAGATTTTAAAATAAATATATCATGCAAGATTTCTTGAAAAAATCTAATCAAAGCGACGCATTCTCATCTTAGCTGTATACTTTCTTGACATCTGTCTACTATAGTACAGTGGTTGATTAAGTTTGAGTGAGTTAAATATATTTCATTTAAACAAATTAGTAAATGTTTGATTTATCGTTCGTGACCATAATCTAAGTTATTCAGTGAAGGACTAGGAACCGTTCTCACGACCTCCTAGTTAAAAGCAAGTTCGCTAACTCTACCGCTACTCTGCGATTTCCGTGGATTGATTCTTTTAGGTAGACAAGTAGACATTATCGAATCATCTCGATTTGGATTTACAAATGCTGCAAATGGAAACATTAATTAGCAAATCGATATAGAATTAAGCTGGTTATATGAACGAGTATAGAAAACAATGAGAGGCTGTAGTAAACGGGTCGGTCTAGTCACTCCATCATAAAACTCAAGCTTTGACCGTCAGTCCATAAATCATTAGACTACTGCATCCAAGACTAGCCTTGAATCTACTCTCTCTCTCTCTCTCTCTCTCTTTCTCTCTCTCCCTCTCTCTCTCTCTATCTTTCTCTCTCTCTCTCTCTCTCTCTCTCTCTCTGTCTACCTCTTTCTGTCTGTCTCTTTCCTTCTATCTGCCTCTCTCTCTCGCTCTCTCTCTCTCTCTGTCACCCTCTTTCTGTCTGTCTCTTTCCCTCTATCTGCCTCTCTCTCTCTCTCTCTCTCTCTCTCTCTGAGTATTTGTCTCTTTCCCAATCTCTCTCTCTCTCTCCCTCTCTCTCTCTCTCTCTCTCTCTCTCTCTGTCCATTCTCTAGCTTTGACTATAAATATGAACTTTGAATATGAGGAAAACACCTGGAAATTCACCTCAGAAGTCATAATTATTTCAAGGCAATAGGGCACATGGATAAGGCATAGCCGTTTTTAACAGGACTAACTTGTTAATCTATGAAATGCTATATACGGAATGAGAAAGCGGACGCGAGAGTATTGCTATTTTCCACGGACATGGGGCTTGGCAAAACACTAGAGAGTGAGTGTGGGATGCATAATAGCAGAGGTGTGTGTGTGACGTAATAAGCTGGCAAAGCTAATGTTAACGTCAGTTTCCTCACTCGAAAGCGACGTCAGTGACGGGCGAGCCCATAATAACAATAATAACAACAATTAGAGTGCTAAAGTCATCAATGACAACATCGAGAACTATTGAGACAAAATCAAGCCGGCGAGCAAAAAGAAGGTCCAAAAACGATGCAAATTCCAAAATCCAGATAGTCAGTCCAAAGTAAGGGGAATTTAAGGAAAGGAGGTTTAGGCTCAGGTCGCTGCTCATGGACACTGGGTGGAAAAGAGAGATGGAAGAGATAGGTCTTCAACTGCCTGTGGAACTGCTCATGGGAAAGCAAAGGCCGATGTGCTTCAAATGAAGATTTTCGAAGATTAGATGGAAGAAAATTCCAGATCTGCGGTGCAGCATGCTGGAAAGAACGATTAGATAACTTTGAGCGCGAAGGTAAGTTAGGTCTCACAAGAGTAATTAATTTAGAAGATCGAGTAACAGCAGGCTGCATCACTTTAATCAAGTGAGACATACAAGTTTGTCCAGGGATGGTGATGGACTTATAGGTTAACGAAGCTGTTTTGTAAATGATACGCTCTTTAATCTTTTGCCAGGGCAAAGACTTTAAAATATGAGTAACATGTGAGTACTTTGAACTACAAAAAATTGCTCGCGCAAGAGAATTCTGAACAAACTGCAATCGATGTATCTCACAGCCAGGGAAATTTAAAAACAGGGAATTGCAGTAGCCCAGTATTTGAACCCCGCATATACTGATCTGTGCACATACACACACATACATACTTGTGCATGTATGTGTGTATGTGTGTGGGTTTAGCGCTGATTGAATTATTATGCCGGAATTAAGGCAATAGATGGAAGAGAAATCATAAGATATTGTGTGGAAAAGGCGAGACTGGAAAGAGGAGATGGAGATTGGACTGAAAGGAGTGGGAGGCGATTCCGTATTGATCCCAGTGTCTGAATGCGGACTGGAATATTAAAGAGAAAGAGATGAAGATATTTAGAGATACTTAGAGTGATTGATGGTGATAAAGAAAGAAATTCTAATAGATTCTTTGTGGTCAGATACAGACATCGAGAAAAGTTATAGAAATCCACCTCAGAAACCTTATTGTGATCTTGTTTTTATGTATGTATTTAAATTTTTAACTTCTTTATCTTATTGTATGTAATATATATATATATATATATATATATATATATATATATATATATATATATATATATATATATAGACTATATATATATATATAGACTATATATATATATACATGTATTTCAGCGCTATACATGTATATATATATATATATACTGTATATTTATATTTATATATATTATATATATATATATAATACATATATATTATACATATGTGTGTGTGTGTTTGTGTATACGTTTGTGTGTTAGTGCAGTGCACGCCCATAGTTAGGCTCATGCCGTGCAACTTTTCCAACAAATTCTATTCTCAGGTTTCCGTTTCATCTCTATACATACGAATTTGTTCTAAAATCGCACACTATCTCAATTCACGGTCTGCCTCTCTCTTCTTCTCTTCTCTTCTATTCTTTTCAATTCTATTCTATTCTATTCTATTCTAATCTATTCTACTCTACTCTATTCTACTCTATTCTATTCTATTCTATTCTATTCTATTCTACTCAGACGGTCTTGTAACCATTTTGTTACAAATGAATCATGTCTCTAATATTATCTCACTACGCCTCTTTCAATCCCATCCATCTACTCCCCCCCCCCTTCTACCCAACGCCTTCCTTCTTTCCCCTCTTCCACTCTATTTTTCTTCAGTATTTCGCATTGATGGAAAAAGTGAACTATACAACGGCTGCATAAGAGCTTAGACTTACAAAGAGCTGGTAAAGCTAATGTTAACGTCAGATTCCTCACTAGATAGCGATGTAAGTGGCGGACGAGCCCAGGATTTGAACCCTGCACATACTGATCCGCGGTCGAGTATTATACCGATATCGCTACTGGCTTCAGCCAAACATAACGAAGTACTCGTGTTGTGTCCGGGTTGCTGAAGAGTAGAAAAATCTCCAACTGCAGACGTAGTAAAAAGCAACAAAGTAGTAAGATCCAAGCCAATATAACAAGGGGTATTCGGTTAGTGAGCCCCTAGGCTCCAAAAATTGCTGCAATACTTCTTAATCTCGAATCTAGTTAAATTGGGATTCAAAGGAAGATGATGATGATGATGATAATGATGGTTTATTGAAGAGCCTATCTCTTCTCTCTTCAGTGCACTGCCAAGTGGCAGGTTCAAGGTACATATTCATACTCAAAGAATGCTTTCTCGCTCTATAAGAGCACTCCTTAGATCAACAAGTTAATCCTTTCACAAAGGCTATGCCTTATCCGTACCTGATATAGCCTATAGCTTGGGAAATATATGGGTTCTGAAGTGGTTTCTTTTTCCTTCCTCACTTAGATGGATTAATTACCATTTAATACATTTGAAGAGTTATATTCATCTAGTATTTAGTCACTTTTATGAATTGTTGTTGAATCTGTTGTACCATTTTGAATATTTTCTCTCTCATCTTTTTATCCCAATCTTTTTCCGCTCTCATCCCTCGCTCTCCCGCTCTCACGGAATGGTTAGAAAATAGATACTGGCTGTTTTATGGAAAATCAATATCATAAAGTTGACCCCTCTCTCTTGTACGAGCGGAGGAGATTCGCACTCCATTTTCATAGAGAGGGTGGTGTGGTTAATTAAGAAAAACTAGCACTTTTATTAGAGATGGGAATCGAACCGAACCCGAACCGAACCGAATCCTAAAATCTAGAATTTTGACCGAACCGAACCGAACCCGAACCCAGACTTCCTCCAAACCGAACTGAACTAAACTCTTGGAGTTCCTTTCTTCTTCACCAGCCTGACATTAAATAAAGATGGTGAGAACAATACAAATATATATATATCTTTTTGCATTTACATGTCCTACAGTATCTAACAGCATATATTTAGGTAAGGCTGGTTCCGACACAAATATTAAAATGGTAGCGGTACAAAGGAATGGTAGCGGAAAGCGAGACGGGCCTACAGAAGATAATGGATAATCTGAATGATACGGCATTGAAATATGGAATGAAAATTAACACCAAAGAGGCAAAAGCAATGAGAGTATCCCATAAAAATCTGAAAATGTTTGACTCAATCTAGGTGGATTTGTTCTTGTTAAATTCAAATTATGATTCTTTTCTAATTTTAGTGTGCTACCTTAATAATTTTGCAGCCAGATTTACAAATAATTATAATTACATGACATTCTATATGTGTTAAGGCAATCTGGAGTAAATAAATTTGCACCATAGCAATGCAATAATTTCATAACTATTTTCGTAACTTCATAATTGATCTGAGAGTTTCAAATTTGAAATCCTAAGGTAAATTATGAAGCTTATTACTGGTCAGTTGATAGCAAACGGTGTATATTATGATCATTTTTCTGTGGAAGTAAACGTGTTTACCAAATCATCCTTATTTGACATTTTTTATGTTACTAAATTGCACTTTGTCTCTGAAATATTGGATCAAATTTTAGCCAAGACATTTCCACTTAATTATAAACGTATCTACTATATAGGCCTATAGTGACGATAAAAATTTAGAACCATTCTATTTGCTCGTTTTAATCAAGGAAAATATTTCAGATACAATAATAAAGCTAATTATCTATATTATGAACATTTGTTGGTCAACTAATAATAGTTTAAGAAATGTACAGGAATAAATACCACTTCTCTACTTTTTTCATTGTCATATTTTTACCCAGGTGAAATAATGTAGCAGCTATTATGACCTAATTTATTTTTCAGCATATTTACCATAAAGCATTGTAAGCATGTTTGTCATAACCATGATTATTATAAGTAAACAATTGCAACATTATCCAAACCATTTAGAATTCGAATCGAACTCTTGCGAGTTGGAAAGCAAGCCGAACCCGAACCGAACCCGAACCCTTGTTAGAACCGAACCCGAACCGAACCGAACTTTCATTTTCAACGAACCGAACCGAACCCGAACTCTGAAAATTCATAAAATTCCCATTTCTAACTTTTATACCGTATTTTATCTAGTTTTTCTATCTTTTTTATTCCTGAGTTGTTCTCGATTAACTAAATTGCTGCGGCGTTGATCAAGATTTTTATTATTGTTATTAAAAACGAAAACTTATATAGCAGTGTAATGGCCGAACTCGGTCATCGAGACTACTTTACAGAAGGAGTTCAATAGTAGTACGGGTTGAAATTTGCGTAAGAATGGAGATGAAAGGTCAGGCGAGCGACTGTTAGGTATAGTTTCGAATTTGGCATATATTTGTCTCGTAGTCTGTCAGATTTGCACAATGTAGAAAATCTAGAGGAGGGGGTAGTGATGAGCCGTTACTCTCTCCCGGCACAAAAAGGCTCAGTGTTGGGGGGACTGGTTTACTCGTCTCTGAAGACGATCCGCTCTACAGTGAGAATATCAGTTCCTCTTCTTATTAATAAACCTCTCTCTCTCTCTCTCTCTCTATCTCTCTCTCTCTCTCTATCTCTCTCTTTCCCTCTCTCTCTCTCTCTCTCTCTCTATATATATATATATATATATATATATATATATATCTTCCTTTTCTCTCGCTGTCTCTCTCTCACTCTCATTCTCTCCTTTCACTCTCTCTCTCTCTAACTTCATCTCTCTGTAGTTCTCTCGCTCTCTCTAACTCGTTCTCTATCTAACTCTATTTCTATCTCTATGTCTCCCTCTCTCTCTCTCTCTCTCTCTCTAATTCTCTGTCTGCCTCTCTCTCTCTCTCTCTCTCTCTACATGTTTCTCTTAGTATGTGCCTCTAGGACACAGGACCTCTAGGACACAGGATCTCTAGGACACAGGACCTCTAGTACACAGGATCTCTAGGACACAGGACCTCTAGGACACAGGACCTCTAGGACACAGGATCTCTAGTACACAGGACCTCTAGTACACAGGACCTCTAGGACACAGGACCTCTAGGACACAGGATCTCTAGGACACAGGATCTCTAGTACACAGGATCTCTAGTACACAGTATCTCTAGTACACAGGACCTCTAGTACACAGGACCTCTAGTACACAGGAAGATTTAAATGTCATACAGTAAACTCATATTTTTATTCCCTGAACCTCTCAAAGCGCTTTGCTCTTAGCGATCGAGTCCTTGGATTCATCCGGAGCAAATCCAGACAAATCCACCGGGAGAATCCAGTGGGACTTAGGAGTTAAGTAGAGAAATTACAGCTTAGCTTTTGCGACGTTGTCTCCTGAAACTGTGGTAGGACAACAGCTTTCAGCCTGGGGGTGAGTAATAATAATAATAATAATAATAATAATAATAATAATAATAATAATAATAATGATGATGATGATGATAATAATAATAGTCAGGTTTTTATGTAATAATAATAATAATAATAATAAGTCACACAACTTTCTGTTGCCTTTCTATGGCAGCGCCTGTCCATTGCACTCCAGCGCTTTAATGCTGTATGCATTCGTGGCACATTGGCGAATGCGGCCTCCCAGAGCGTAGAGGAACTATTTTAAATATTTTTCATCTTTCTTTTAATTAAATAAAGTCTTTTGTATCTCATATTTTAGCCCAGGGCCTTATACAGCCCAGGACATTTTTTATAATAATAATAATAATAATAATAATAATATGTATATTAATAATAATAATAATAATAATAATAATAATAATAATAATAATAATAATAATAATAATAATAATAATATTGATATTATTAATAATAATAATATTAATAGGACTTCTAAAAATGACTCAACCACCTCCAGAACAGAAGTATTATCAGAAAGAAGTCAATTGTGAAAGAAATCGTCATAAACCAAGACCATATAGTACGGTGTAACATATATTAGCTATATAAAGATGTAAATAAAGGTGTATTAAATTTCATGGAAAATTTGTAAATCCCTCATCAAACTTCTATTAAAATTTAACAAACTAAATTAGAACTGTCTGAAAAGCTTTGTAGTAATCACATGTTTCCTTCAAACATTGCGAAGATACAAATAAAATAAAATAAACTACGGATCTATGATCAATATTAGCTACGGTGAACCAATGCTAATATTCCATAAAATTTTTAATTAAATTTTGCTAATAGAATAATGTGCGGGGTTCAAACCCTGGGCTCGCCCGTCGCTGACAGCGCTTTCGAGTGAAGAAACTGACGTTAAACTTAGCTTTACCAGTTTTTTCATAGGGATAGCGAGGCAGCATCTCTCAAGCAACTCCTCTCAGTTAACCAGGCTGCCATCTCAGCGATTTTTCTTTCTGCGGATTTGCGCGGTTACCACGACAAATCGACTCGGGTCAGGATTTGCGGCTGGGACTGATGCGCATTGGCGGTTGACCGGATGATTAAGAATTCATGAACAAGCTGAAATGAATCCCTGTTAGGGTAGTCAATAACTGCGGGGCTTCCTTTATAGTTCGTAACTGAGTGAACTTTTAACCAGGGCTTCCGTTATGCGAATGGTACGTCCGCACTCGGCATGTTTTAGACTGAGTTCCTCCCATCAGATGAGGACCAGTAATTAGTTGAAGATTAAAGTTCAATCCGTCACAATCACGTGACGTTGTGAAGGTCAAATGAAGGTCATTTAACTTGAAACATGTCTTCGTGCAATTCGACTAAACACTGCAAGGCTATTGCTTGCTTGATATTGCATTGACAAAAGAAAAACATAGATAAATAATTCTTACGTTACACGCTTTCATTTTAATTTTATTTAATCGTTATATCTCCAGTTGTCAACGTCACCTCAACTTAGTTCGTTCTTTCTTCAACTTAGCTCGAATTCTTTCTTAATACTAGGATGATATTGGTTCTAACTTACCAAATTGAATGAAAGACATTTGCTAACTTAATTCTTGTGCCGGTAGCTCGAATATGTCGAACCGCATTGAAGAGAAGGCTTGTACTTCTGAACCTTAACGTTAAGCATACTACAACCCACCGTACATCAGCTATCATAGGAACACTTCATTGCCCGATGTCCTCTGCAACCCGTGACCGCTAGGAATCAATCATCTTCATCGAATGAAAATCGATTTCTTGTAATCAACTTTGATTTTTACCACGCCGTCATACTGTACCTCAGGTGTTTTTATGTTCAGTAATCAAAGTAGTCTCAGTTTTGTCAGTTATTTTTAAGCCAGAAAAATTCACGGTTCGTTTTAGACCTTACTAGTCCACCTTAGATTTCATGAGAAATTACAAATTCTTCTCCAAAAGAAGACTTTCTGCACCTGACTATTTGTCAGTTAAGTCTACTGCACCTGACTATTTGTCAGTTAAGTCTACTGCACCTGACTATTTGTAAGTTAAGTTTACTGCACCTGATTATTTATCAGTTAAGTTTACTGCGCCTAACTTTTGGTTAGTTAGTATTACTGCACCTGACTATTTGTCAGTTAAGTTTACTGCATAACATAACAACATTTATTGTGATA
Organism: Enchytraeus crypticus; assembly: GCA_905160935.1. Lineage (NCBI taxonomy): Eukaryota > Metazoa > Annelida > Clitellata > Enchytraeida > Enchytraeidae > Enchytraeus > Enchytraeus crypticus. The sequence goes on along the minus strand of CAJHZI010000517.1, from coordinate 1,976,642 downwards.
CAGTCATCAATGACAACACCGAGCACAATTGAGACAAAATGATGCCGGCGAGCAAAAAGAAGGTCCAAGAACGGTGCAAATTTCAAAATCCAGAAAATCAGTAAAAAACATCTGATTATTTGTCAGGAAACCTTACTGCATCTGACTATTTGTCAGTTAAACTTACTTCACGTGACTATTTGTCAATTAAGTTTACTGCGCCTGACTAATTGTCATATTAACTCATTGCACCTGACTATTTCTTGGTCTTAAAAGTATCGTTCACTGCACCTGACTATTTCACTGGTTTGTCAAATTACTTCCCCTGACAGTTTCACTGGTTTGTCAAATTACTGCACCTGACAGTTTCACTGGTTTGTCAGATTACTTCACCTGACTATACACCTGACAGTTTCACTGGTTTGTCAGATTACTTCACCTGACTATTTCATTGATTTGTCAGATTACTTCACCTGACTATTTCACTGATTTGTCAGATTACTTCACCTGACTATTTCACTGATTTGTCAGATTACTTCACCTGACTATACACCTGACATTTTCACTGGTTTGTCAGATTACTTCACCTGACTATTTCATTGATTTGTCAGATTACTTCACCTGACTATTTCACTGATTTGTCAGATTACTTCACCTGACTATTTCACTGATTTGTCAGATTACTTCACCTGACTATACACCTGACAGTTTCACTGGTTTGTCAGATTACTTCACCTGACTATTTCATTGATTTGTCAGATTACTTCACCTGACTATTTCACTGATTTGTCAGATTACTTCACCTGACTATTTCACTGATTTGTCAGATTACTTCACCTGACTATTTCACTGGTTTGTCAGTGACTTTCAGAATCGCTCAGTGCACTTGACTCTCAGATTGATCTATAGATTGGTTTCCGCAGCTTTTTGTTTTCAATAATGACAATATTGATTTTATCTATTCAATGCTCTGTCTATTGTCAAATAGAAGATTGAAATTGACAGGATTTTTAAAATACTCATTGCATAATATTTTCCTTTTAAGTTGCAATTAAAGGAAAATCTCCTCTGAAGTCAGATTATACATTTAGCCGATTAAGTAGTATTTAGTTTATTTTTTATTTTTTTATTTTTTTACCCCGGTGTAAAGAACCTGGGGTTTGATAAAAACGATTCAAGCAATACGTGCTGAATCGCAGCCCGGCTACTCGAGGTCATCATTCGGCTTAAAAGAATTGCTGAAGTAGACTGCATTAAATCTCTGCAAAGTCATGGAAAGCCTTTGCCTTTGCTTTATTATTATTATTATTATTATTATTATTATTATTTATATAGTATTTAGTATTAAGATTTAGTAGTATACAAAAATGAATGGAGAGCTAAAAGCCTTACAAGTAAGATCAAAGAATTAAGAACTGAAAGACCAGAATTATGAACCAAGAACGATAGATTCAGAATTTTCTAACTAATAACGAGAAAGAACTAGAATTGTGAGAGAAGAACCAGAAAAAAACCAGTATTAAGCACCAAGAACTAGAAATAACCAGTATTGTGAGCGAAGAATCAGAAAAAAACAGAATTAATCATCAAGAACTACAAATTACCAGAATTATGAGCGAACAATCAGAAAAAACCCAGAATTAAGCATCAAGAACCTGAAATAACCAGAATTGTGCGCCAGGTAACAGAATTGTGACGCCAAGAAATAAAAATCGCGCAAAAGAAATCTACTTCTAGCCAGCTATAAATAGCATCGTCTGGTCATCTCCCAAGCATTGTATAAACTACTAGACTAGAACTTTTCCTACGTTTTCTCCGCCCTTCACGTCAGCGCGATGGTGTCCCACAGGGCCGTGCCGTTGGGCAGTGAAACGATGCCCCTGGGACACTGCGGGAATCAGTTGTATGCTTCCAGCGAGCGACTGTTGCCAAACCCTTTCATCGAGGTCGATTGAGAAAGATGAGCTTAGTTCACTAACCAATTGTCTTCATTTTATCATCAGGTTTTTAAATCTCGAAAAATTGAGATCATTACGTAAACCTCCTTTCGTTGAGATACTCGTCTTTGATAACGTTTTCTGGATTTAAGATTTGTGCCGATTTCAGTTCTTCTATGTTTTTGCTTGTTTTGGTTCCATAGGGCTCGATTTTGTTGCAGACGACAGTCGAGATCTTGGTGCACTGCCTACTGGCAGATCCATGGTATTTAATGCCTCCGCTCTTCTTTGTCTTCCATTTTCCACTTCATGACCTTATCAAAAGCAATGTCATTACTGTCATGACCTTATCTAAGATAGTATAATTACTGACATGACTTAACTCATCACTAAATCAGGGGATCAGTTATTAATAATTCAATACAGTCATTGAGGATAATTCACAGGTGAACTAATGTATATTTATTAAGAGTGGAATGTGGTCAGATGCTCCAATGTCGACCTTCAATAATATATGACCCTCGCTCAACAATACACTGTACAATACACTCTACAATACATGACCCTCTCTCTACAATACACTGTACAATACATGACCCTCGCTCTACAATACACTTTACAATACACTCTACAATACATGACCCTCTCTCTACAATACACTGTACAATACATGACCCTCGCTCTACAATACACTCTACAATACAGTCTACAATACATAACCCTCACTCTACTATACACTCTACAATTGATTGATTGATTGATAGAACGGTTTATTGATGGATGAATGTATTGATTGAAAGATTGATTGAATGAGTGATTGATTGATTGAATTAGAGAACGACTTCATTCATTTTTAATATAAGAAGTAAGGAAATGTTATTTACAAGATTTACAGTTCTGCGCATCTCTGCGAGTTTTAGAGAAATTATCCTCTCTTTCTCCCTCTCTCTCTCTCTCTCTCTCTCTCTTACCCTCTCTCTCTGTCTTTCTCTCAGTCTCTTTTACTCTCTCCCCCTCTCTCTATCTCTCTGTCTCTCTCGCACTCTCTCTCTATATATACTTGTATATAGATTATCTCTCTCCATCTCTCTCAAACTCTCTCTCTCTTTCTCTCTCACTCTCTATCTCTCCCTCTAGCTTTAACACAGTCTATTTGACACATATCACATATTATTTATAATACTACTTTCGGCTGCGAGCTCTTATTTACAAATCTGCTTAACCAAAGATTGAACGCGGGCCCTGCTAATGAGAATATACGAGCTTCCTATCGACAGAGCCATTTCTCTGCTAATCCGTGACTGCTGGAAAAATCCTTCTCCAGGATTTGAAGCATCTTTCCATTCCTGCGAAAGCTTTGATCTTCATTAGCGCCTGACAGACAGATAATTGATGTCAGCGGATCAAAGGACTGATTGATTGATGCGATGTGATTTGTGGATTACCTATTGAGATGAGAGTGCGAAATCTCCAAGTTAGTAGTCTCTCTCTCTCTCTCTCTCTCTCTCTCTTAGTGCACTCCATACTGGCAGGTCAATGGTATACTTAACGCCTCCACTCTTCTATGTCTTCAGCTTTCCTCTTCATTGTCACAAATGAGTGGGTCTTTAAATCATCTAACATACCTAATCTCGGCCTGCCTCTGCCTCTTTTTCTTTCCAGTAAGCAGCATGAAGCAAAAAACTCGTGAGTTAACGTTTGTTTTCTATCAGATGATGTTGTCTGAAATGAACCAGACTCGAGTGTGAACTCTTAAGTCATTGACCTCTATAGGCCAGTGTTCTGACAAATAGACCATAGAAATAAAGACTGATCTCGTAGCAGACCATGCTTGCTTTGTATTGTCTTGTTGAATATTAGAGAATAATATTGTACTGTATTGTACTGCATTGTACTGCATTGTATTGTATTGTATTGTATTGTACTGTGTTGTACTGCATTGTATTGTATTCTATTGTACTGTATTGTACTATATTGTACTGCATTGTATTGTATTGTATTGTATTGTACTGTATTGTACTGCGTTGTATTGTATTGTATTGTACTGTATTGTACTGCGTTGTATTGTATTGTATTGTACTGTATTGTACTGCATTGTATTGTATTGTATTGTATTGTATTGTATTGTATTGTATTGTACTGTGTTGTACTGCATTGTAGTGTATTGTATTGTACTGTGTTGTACTGCATTTTATTGTATTGTATTGTACTGTATTGTACTGCATTGTATTATATTGTCTTGTATTGTATTGTACTGTGTTGTACTGTATTGTATTGTACTGTATTGTACTGCATTGTACTGCATTGTACTATATTGTATTGTATTGTATTGTACTGTGTTGTACTGCATTGTATTGTATTGTATTGTATTGTAGTGTATTGTATTGTACTGTATTGTACTGCATTGTATTATATTGTCTTGTATTGTATTGTACTGTGTTGTACTGTATTGTATTGTACTGTATTGTACTGCATTGTACTGCATTGTACTATATTGTTTTGTATTGTATTGTACTGTGTTGTACTGCATTGTATTGTATTGTATTGTATTGTATTGTATTGTACTGTGTTGTACTGCATTGTGTTGTATTGTGTTGTATTGTACTGTGTTGTACTGCATTTTATTGTATTGTATTGTACTGTATTGTACTGTATTGTACTGCATTGTATTATATTGTATTGTATTGTATTGTACTGTGTTGTACTGTGTTGTACTGCATTGTATTGTATTGTACTGTATTGTACTGTATTGTACTGCATTGTACTGCTTTGTATTATATTGTATTGTATTGTACTATGTTGTACTGCATTGTATTGTATTGTATTGTACTGCATTGTATTGTATTGTATGGTATTGTATTGTACTGTGTTGTATTGTATTATATTGTATTATATCTTCCATCTAATCTCCGGAAAGCTTCATTTGAAACACATCGGCCTTTGCTTTCCTATGATCAGTTCCATAGGTAGTTGAAGATCTATCTTTTCCATCTCTCTTTTCCATCCAGTGTCCATGAGCAGCGACCTGCGCCTAAACCACCTTTTCTTTAACTCCCTTTACTTTGGACTGAATTTCCGGATTTTGGAATTTGCACCGTTTTTGGACCTTCTTTTTGCTCGCCGGCTTGATTTTGTCTCAATAGTTCGCGATGTTGTCATTGATGACTGTAGCACTCTAATTGTTGTTGATGTTGTTGTATTGTATTACATTGCATTCCATTGCATTGCATTGCACTGCATTGCATTGCATTGCATTGTATGGGGTGGTATTGCATTGTATTGTACAACATTAGTGCATTGTATTGGACGGACAGAAATCAAAGACTGACAGATATAGATAGAGAGAGAGAGAAAGAGAGAGTGAGACAGACAGACAAACAGACAAACAGACAGAGAGAAGAGAGAGAGAGACAGACAGACAAACAGACAAACAGACAGAGAGAAGAGAGAGAGAGAGAGAGACTCGTGTCTCTAACGTGCTAGGCTATTTCAGCATCTAGCGTCGATCAAGTAAAATGACATTACGTCTCTCTAATCTCGCGCTGAAAGAGAAATTCGGTCACTCGCTCGACCACGCTCATCTACGAATTCTATGAAAGGGGGAAAGTGGGGAGGAGGGTGAAATAATCTTACTAAAGTTTATCACAAAATGATCCTACTCTAATGCACTAATTGTCGAGATTGGTTAATAATCATAATAATAATAATAATAATAATAATAATAGTAATAATAACCTCTAGTAGCCGGGCGGCGATTCAGCACGTATTGCTTGAATCGTTTTTATACAACCCAGTGCATTTGAAATGATAATAATAATAATAATAATAATAATAATTCATGCCGCCTCTAGGAATTTGGATAAATACCGTGATCTGTCCTTAGGATATGAAGTTGTTCCTGTGGCCATTGAAACCATGGGCCCGATAAATACCGAAGGAGTTGACTTTATTAATGGCATAGGCAGACTTGTTGCAGAGCAAACCGGCGATAAGCGAGAGACATCTTTTCTTTGGCAAAGGCTTTCCATGACTATGCAAAGATTTAATGCAGTCTGCTTCAACAATTCTTTTAAGCCGATTGATGACCTCGAGTAGCCAGGTTCTTTACACCAAGGTAAAAAGAAGAAAATAATAATAATAATAATAACAATATTAATAATAAGAATATTAATATACTAATAATATTATTTTTATTTTTATTAATAATAACAATAATACTAATAATAGTACTAATAATAATTATACTACTACTACTACTAATACTAATACTACTCAATTCTTTTAAGCCGATTGATGACCTCGAGTAGCCGGGCGGCGATTCAGCACGTATTGCTCGAATCGTTTTTATCAAACCCCAGGTTCTTTACACCGGGGTAAAATAAATAAATAAAATAAAAAAAACTACTACTAATAATAATAATAATAGTAAAGGTTTAGCAATTAGCGAATTTTGACTAAAACGACATTACGTCTCTCTAATCTCGCGCTGAAAGAGAAATTCGGTCACTCGCTCGACCACGCTCATCTACGAATTCTATGAAAGGGGGAATGTCATATTAGCGTCCGTTTCCTCATACAAGGATGATGTCAGGGACGCCCCCTCTTCACATGTCACTACAAATCGATTCACTCCCAAAACTATATAAGAAGCATGTGCTGAAGAGAAAGTTACAGACTTTGATGTCTCTGACATCATCCTTGCTTGAGGAAACGGACGTTAAACCTTTATTCTTATTTGTTATAAAAACGTTGAAAGACTATATAAACCGAAATCAGACATCCCAATCCCTATCAATACCCAGACTGGCTCACATCAACCCCCCGCCCCCTTTAACTCTAGCCACCCCCTTCCCCTCTTCCGATCTACCTCCCCTGGAGTTGCCTCGAAATATCGATTTATTCAGACGGTCAGTTGGTCGGCGCACTGCTTGACTCTTATATTTATATAATAGAGTCTCTCGCTGTTCAGTGTGTGGTCAAGAAATGCTTCTTCTAGTCTTCTAGGTTACGGCTCATGCCGTCTATTGTAAACGTACGCTTAATCGATACTCGACCTCGAGTGCAATTGAGGTTTGGCTCAGTTGCACAAAGATTTTATAAGGTGAAACGCTATTGTCATATTGTCATATGTATGTAGATACTTAGTGTCAATAGTTGAGTTTACCGTGTTGTGTCCGGGTCCCTGAAGAATGAATCAATATACGTGTCGTAAGAGGCGACTAAACAAGAACTGAGAAAGCCAAAGATAAGCTACCTCAGAAGCCATATTTTTTCAAGGTATAGACTAAATTAGATATGGATATGAAATAGCCGTTTGTAAAGGCATTGACTTGTTGACCTATGGAGTGTTCTTTGTGATCCTGAATATGTACCTTGGAACTGCCACTTAGTTGAACACTAGCGAAAGAGCCTAGTGCTCTCTGATGAGCTGATTTATCATATCTGTGCGCTGCAGCGTAACATTGAGGACAGCATGTTAAATGGACATGCTACATCACAAATTAGACATGATACATCACAAATTAGGCAAGACATATTACAATTAGGCATGATACATCACAAATTAGGCATGATACATCACAAACTAGGCATGATACATCACAAACTAGGCATGATACATACAAATTAGGCATGATACATCACAAATTAGGCATGATACATCACAAAAATTAGGCACGACACATTACAATTAGGCATGATACATCACAAATTAGGCATGATACATCACAAACTAGGCATGATACATCACAAATTAGGCATGATACATCACAAACTAGGCATGATACATCACAAACTAGGCATGATACATGCAAATTAATTTAATACATCACAAAAAGACATGATACATCACATACAATCTCTAAACGTCACTGTAGCTACAACAGTTATTATTACATTTCTACTAACACGTGCTTCGATCACGCACTATTAGATTAAATTAAGAAAATATTATGCATACTTTAAGGGTTATGGAGATAATAATAATAACAATAATAATAATAATAATAGTAATAATAATAATAATAAAGGTACATGTAATGCAATTATCATTGGAAAAAAAGTGTTTAACATCCGTTTCCTCATCAACGGATGATGTCAGGGACGTCCCACAGCACACATCAGTACAGATAAATCTAACCTAACCCTAACCCTAACCCTAACCTAACTCTAGCCTTAACCTAACATAACCCTAACCCTAACCCATAACCCTACCCTAAACCTAACCTAACCCTAACCCTAACCTTAACCCTAACCTAACCCTAAACTACCCCTTTCCGAATCCTAACCCTAACCCTAATCTAATTCTAACCGAACCTTAAACCTAAACTAACCCTAACCCTAACCCTGACCCTAACCTTACCCTAACCTAACTGTAACCCTAACCCTAACGTAACCCTAACCCTAACGTAACCCTAACCCTAACGTAACCCTAACCCAAACGTAACCCTAGCCCTAACCTAACCCCAACTTAACATAATCCTAACCCTAACGTAACCCTAACCATAACGTAACCATAACCCTAACCTAACCTAACAGCTTAACAGATAAAGAGAGATTTTTAGCCCTATTGGTGATTTCAACACAGTCTTTTTCGTTCAGACAGATCCTTAATTTGCGTCTAATTATTAATCCTCTATTATTATTATTTATTAATCTCATTTCATACAATTGTCTGTTTTGTTGCTCAGTTAATAGTGTCTAAAACATAGTTCTCGTCTCTTATGAAGAATAAGTTCAGTTCTATCATGCATTTTCTCATAATTTTTAAAATAAATTTTCTCATAATTTTTCTCATAACTTTTCTCATAACTGTTCTGAACACTTTTTACTTTTCTCATAACTTGTTACTTTTCACAATAACTTTTTCATAGCTTTTCTCGTACGTTTTCTCATAACTTTCCTCACAACTTATCCCATAGCTTTCTTATAACTTTTCTCTTAACTTTTCTCATAACGTTTCTCATAACTTTTCTCATCATGTTTCCCATAACTTTTCTTGAACATTTTCTCATGACTCTTCTCTTAACTTTTCTCATAACTTATCTCATAAATTGGTAAGTGTCTAAATAGCTCAGTGTGTGGAGAGTCAGGTAGCTTCAGGAAGTTTTACGTGGTTATTCTCAGTACAGATCAAGTCCCGGAGAGTAAAATCTCGGACATTCATAGGACCGGTAATATGGCCAATTGACCAATCAATCCAACTGCCTACGGATTTAAATACATGACATTTAAAGTGATAGGCATCATCTTGAATGGCCGATCACTACGACACGTTTAACCTATGCACGAAGCTCTATGAATACTGAAACATGTCGAATTTATTTAGTGTAGTTTTAATGCTCACGTGATTTACGGGTCCAGCTAACCACCGAGTCTCGACCGGTAATAAACAGTATCCGCAGTTCAATGGGCTAATCGATCGACAATCTGGGACCCCCTCCCCCTCTCTACCCTTCCTCTAACCACATCGCCTCTCCAGGTCCTAACTATCATGAGTCCTAAACATGCGAGGAGAGAATAATCCCGCCTGTAGGATGTTGGGACACTGAAATTGGAGCCGAGGATATTTTTAGCTGTGCAGGAAAAAAGAATTGGTAACCGGTTGATTGGGTTTACCCATCTACGGGTTTGCTCATCTATGAGTTTATCCATCTACGGGTTTACCCATCAATGGGTTTACTTATCTACGGGTTTACTCATCTCTGGTTTTACCCATCTACGGGTTTACCAAATTACGGATTTACCCATCTACGAGTTTACTTATCTACGGTTTTAACTATCTACGGGTTTAAACATCTACGGGTTTAACTATCTACGGGTTTAATCATCTATGGGTTTATCCATCAACGGGTTTACTTAACTCTGGGTTTACCTATCTACGGGTTTATCCATCTACGGGTTTACCCATCTCTGGGTTTACCCATCTACGGATTTACCCATCTATGGGTTCACCAAGCTGACGTCATCGTTTCGTTTAATCTCTCAAAAGTCGGAGGAAGCACGAAAGTTATTAGAGATGAGGAATAAAGGATCTGAAAAGTGAGAGAAAAGCTAAGTTCTTAGCGGATTGTTTACACTAATATCCTGGTGATAGATATAGTCATGATGATATCAAAGCAGGTCTGTGGGGTAGAGAATATGTTTATGTCTAATAGACATAGGCCTATGATTTATATTATATATATATATATATATATATATATATTATTTTATTTATTTTATTTATTTTATTATATATTCTATGTACATGCATATATATATATATTATATATATGTTTTATGTCTATTAGATACTGCGGATAAGTGTTTACTGCTCTTGCTGTAAGATGCGACAGAGCAATAGATGAAGATATCATTGAGATTAAGACCCATGAATCATATCTGTCCAAGAGAATTGGTGGAGTAAAGACACAACCTTAATAATAATAATAAAGATTTAACGTCCGTTTCCTCATACAAGGGTGATGTCAGGGACGTCAATAGCGGCATCATCTTGTTGATCGATGGAGTGCTCTTTGAAAAAGCTGAAAGGAATCCAATGAGTAAAAAATAACTGATTGGAGTCTAACAATTGAAAGACCATTTTGTAGAGAGATGGAAAGAGAGACGACTATGCTTGAATTTGTCCTGTTTTCTCAACGCTAGGGATTTCTGGTTCCTGAGCGAATGGTGTTTTGTATAAGTTGCTAGATCTGGAGTTAAGGGAAGCCCGGGTCCTTTCTAATGATGGATTAGTCCCTCGGTGACTCCGTCACAGAGCTATGGGAAGTCACGAGACTGCAGCCTAAAATAGACCATCTAGGATACTTTACTAAAGAAACTCTCGGTGTCTCTCTTTCTCTCCCTCTCTCTCTCTCTCTCCGTCTCACTACCCATTTCCGTCTCTCGTTCTATATATATATATATATGTATCTCTTTCTCTCAGTCTCTCACTCTCTCTCAGTCTCTCTCTCTCTCTCTCTCTCTCTCTCTCTCACTGTCACTCTCTCTGTAACTCTCTCTCTCTCGAAGTTTCTTCTTCTCTTCTACATAGCGCCCTCTGAATGAAAGAGAATTGCTGCACGCTCAGTACTAATGACACTTACATCACATGACGAATAAATGACAATTTTATGGTATGACTATATTTAATTTTTAATTAAACAAAATATTATGCCATACATTGGATCTCGTAGATTTATCCCGACCAGGGTTCGAATAGACGGCGTTGTGCTAATCAGCAAGTCTCTAATCCATTTGTCAATTGTCAATATCTGCAAAAATCCGTGGTTGATCTAATAAATCAAGTTATCATTTATCAAACTGAAATCTTGACAAATGTGGACCTCTGTTCTAGTTTCCCATTGTCTTCTTCAGCGTCAGCTTCAGAGAAGATTGAATTTATAACATATCTATAGCGTCATGTGACGCTTTTGGAAAATAACCGCATGACCGCATTGCTATAAACACTAATGATAAAAGGCAGATATGCATAATAGAAATTAAGAGAGAGAGAGCGAGAGAGATAGAGAGAGAGAGAGAGAGAGAGAGAGAGAGAGAGTGAGAGAGAATGAGAAAGCGAGTACTGATGAAATATTTGTAAATGGAAGAGAGAATGGTTTAATTTAGAAGACGAAGTATTTGGTGCGTTGAAGTCAAGTAGATATTTGCATGCATAACTCTCACACCTCTAAACCTTCTAGCACGTTCTCTGCTCACCCAATCCTTCTAGTTCTGTGGAACCTAACACTTCAGTCACGTGGTGTCTTCACTTCAGTCACGTGACGTCACTTTATTTCACTTTAGTAACACACGTGGTGTCACTTTATTTCACTTCAGTCACGTGGTGTTACTTTATTTCACTTCAGTCACGTGGTGTCACTTTATTTCACTTCAGTCACGTGATATCACTTTATTTCACTTCCGTCACGTGACGTCACTTTATTTCACTTCAGTCTCGTGCTGTCACTTTATTTCAATTCAGTCACGTAATGTTACTTTATTTCACTTCAGTCTCGTGCTGTCACTTTATTTTAGTGTTTTGATAACAACTAAATACTTGGTTTAAAATTGGTTCTCTTATTTCAGATAAGAATATCAAAATTCTTTAATCAAATAATAATGTTGTTGTTGTTGTTGCTACAGGTATCTTAGTGCCGTTGCTGTCGGTGCGATGGAATCAAACTAAATCCAGAATACATGTATTTGATCATATCCCAACACAGCCTTACAGCATAATAAGAATGATTAGGGCGAGAATAGAGGACAGTGTAACTGAGGAGTGAGTCATATATTCTTTTGCTAATGAAAATTACTATTTTGGAGTATATAAACTTCGAGGTATTTGCCAGACCAATATGCAGAGATTATTGTATTAGAACCAACTATAGGCTATCAACCATAGGCTATACTGTTGAAAGTTAACTATAAGTAGCTTAAAGTATTGAAGCAAACTTGAATTAAAATTGCAATATTTATAAGAATTTCATTCGGTAGATTTCCCCATTGGTGATTTTTTTCACAAATGGAATTTCCCAGTATAAACTTTCCCGTTATCGGACTTTCCCATTAGTGGATTTTCCCATTAGTGGACTTTCCCGTATCTAGTAACTAGGCGACAAATCGCCTCCAGTGATGTAGGTCAAATGTTGGTTGCGACCAGTGTTCTAAGGTCAACCATAACGACAGCTACGATATCCTACGAAACCGATGCTCGGGACGTCACCAACATTTCCGCCGACCACCACACCACCACCGCAACCGTATCCATCGCTACAGCCTCTGATTTTCTGCCTTACAACACCTCTGAGCTCGACGTCACCTCGACAGAGGGCTTGGAGGACGATCGTCTGAGCGCCGTGCTCTGGCTGCCCTACGTGCTCTTCACCATCACCCTGCTTAGCCTCATCTGCTGCTCCTTCCTGCGCTTCCACTGCGAGCGAGAGTCCCAGTATCGAAGGCGGCAGGAGGAACTCAGCGATAAGCTCCAGTCCACTTCGCCGGACGTGGAACGCCTTCTCACCGGCGATCCAGCTCCGGGACAATCTTGCCTTCAGGACTGCTCGACAATCCGTCGCAATCATAATCCCTATCCCAACGGAGGAGTTAAAACGGGTTCCGGGGTTCCCGATCAGATGAATCTCTTTCTGGAATATTCTGAAGTTCGATCTGACGACGAGTTTGGTAGAGATCATCACATGACGAGGCATAACGCTGTGGGAAATCACACCGGAAAGATGAACTCCACCAGTGGTGGTGGTGGTGGTGGTGGTGTTAGAAAAGCTGGTGGTAAGGCTAGCAGAAGACCCCTCATGTTCACCTTCAACGCTAACGGGAGCATGGTTGACGTGAGATGTGGAGAGGAGGAAAGAACCAACACGTTCAAGCTCATGCCAAACGATGACAGCACGACCGGAGACTATCCCCAATCCGACGGAGTCCCGTACAACTCCCGGAGAGGCCATTCCACCACTTCATTCGCCTACGAGAGACATTACTTAGACGGACCTCCGAGGCCCGGATCAAAACGACTTAATAATCAGAATCTAAGGTTTGGAGATCCCCCTGGGGCTGTGAGTAACGGGAAGGGGAAGGTGGGTAGGGCAAACAACGTTGGGGGAGAGAGGCACAAGGTGGTACAGGATCGAACGGGGCAGTACGTTCTGTCAGGGGATTGTGATGATGATGTGAGAGAGAGTTCTGATGAAGACGATGCTTTGCTGCTCTGGCAGAAACATCTATAGCAGTAATTTAACTGTTACAGTCTCCGTAATGTTGTATATAGGTTTTACCGTGTAGGATCCGAGAAACCTGGAATTAGATAAGTTATAAACTGCGGGTGTCTCGTTAGAGACGACTAAAGGAGATACTGTGAAAGTAAATCAAATTGGAATATTTGTTTCATAATTCATGTCGCACAGAGTGCTCAAACGAGAGCGTGACATCTTATATAAGAGTAAAAATATATGATTTGGACATATAGTCCTGCAGTATACTGGTGTATTAGGAAGTGAAATATAGAAGGCCATACGATGCTATACATACAATGCAATACATACAATGCTATTCAATGTAGTCACAGCAATACAATCCTATACAATACAATACAAATAACGAATACACTGAAATGCAATGAAATTCGTTTTAATTTATGTAAATAATGTGTTATATTATTATATTTGTTCACATTTTATATATAGAAAATCTTAATATGCACATATGACTTTGCATTCGTTTGTTAGGTGTCGTGCGCTAATAGGGGCATAGGGGCTACCCGCTGGCTTCATGAGCACATAATAGCTAGCTACCCCCTCCCGCAGAACAATCTTGCAGTACATGGACCCAAGAGAAGGTAGAGCCCAAAACAGTGTCAGTGTTCCTCCAACTAGGCTGAACAGCTGATGTGAGCTGAACTGGTTTTGAACATTTCTTGTATATATGATATATACATGCATATATATATATATATATATACATGTATATATATATATATACATATAATATTATTTATACTATATATATTTACACTGCTGACATATATATATATATATATATATATATATATAATATTATATATATATACCGTTTCCTACATGTATTAATACATGCATAAACATGTAATATATACCATTTACTGCATGTGTAATTACATGCATATACATGTAATATATACAGTATATATAGTAATATATAGCAGTATATATAGTATAATTTATACCGTTTATACATGTATATCGCAATTGTTATGTAATATATTCCGTCCCTAATATCATCATGAACAGAGGAGATGGACTTGTATCTAACCTTGTATCTATCTTTACGTCTCTGTGGTTTAGCTAGAAAATAAACTTCAGTCAATTCTGACAATTATGATTAATTGTTCTTTCACCATTGAAAGAGCAATTTACGTTGAGGCAACTTAGTAACCATAGCAATACTAACATAATTTCTCTTATTTCATGTCTTATTAAATGTGGGCTTAACGTCAAGGTTTCATGACAAAAGCTCTTCTCTTCGTTTCCTAACGCGCTTACCCACTGAGCCATTGAGACATTCAGTTAGTTCATTTATTCACGTTGTCAGGGATATGTCGGGCTTCCGTTAAGAAATGGGCATATTAGCAATGAATGCCGTGTCTTCCTTTGTGCTACCATGATATGATATAAACAGTAACAAACTTTTGTTTCATATAGTCCTTAATGTACTCTGGGTTGTACCTGTTTCTTTACCTTTGTCAATGAGTTACTTAGTGAAACCGTTTACCGTACATATGTACCAAAAGTTTATATATAAAGTAAAATGTGTTTTATGCTACCATGAATGAGCAATTGACGATGAAGCTGATATTTATTTTATTTACAATATTGAAATAAGCTCAAAGTTCTTTTCGTTGTTTTATGGTTTCCCGTCAATTAATTTAAGTTTGCAATTGAGTGCCTGTACTTTTCTGTTAGCATTACAATCGTTTGCTCAGACTGACACAATGTAAGTCTTAATGTAAGATTGCAATGTAATATATACATGTAATGTAAGATGTAATGTAAGATGTAATGTAAGATAAAATGCAAGTTATAATGTACTATGTATTATAAGATTTACAGCTTAAACAGTGTCATCTAAAGTGACCGCTAGGAATGAGACTAGGATCATGAAATAGGGGCTATAGGGCGGAGAATGATTCTAGTCACTTAATATTTTACACGAACTAAAAGGGTTGAAAGTTGGGGGCGGGGGTTGAGCATCTAGGAAGGAAGTTAACCCCCCACCCTAGTGCACTACCCTAGTCTCGTCCAAGATGATCCCGTGGTGACTCAAGTGTTGGTTAACCAGATTTAAATCAGATTGCAAATAATAGTATCTGGTTTCATGATCGAAAGGAAGGTTGCAGCCTTCATCAAGCCGCATATAGACTCCAATGCTCAAAAGACTCCAATATTAGACTAAAATTCTTCTGCTGCCAATATTCACAGCTAACCGAATTCAGAGTCAGCTCCTAGCACTACTAGGATGGCCTCATGTCTGACGCGAGGCAGAGCCTCACATATGAATAACGTAGTCGTCGCTGAGAGCGCCTTTGGCTCAGAAACAGGGCCTTAGGTTATAATTAATTAATAAATTGTTGGATTGAACGATAAACTAATGACTGAATTGATTGATTGGTTGATATATTTCGTAATTGCGTAATTGATTGATAATTGGTTGATCGAGCTATTGATCGATGGATGGACTGATTGAATAATTGATAGATAGATTGATCGATTGCGATCGATAGATTATAAAGACTCCGTCCAGCTGAGCGTTGTAAAGGCTGCATAATGTTCAACGAAGCGATATCGAAAGAGTTGAAGAGCAATAAGATTTACGTCAATTTCCTTTTCGTAGGACGACGGAAATATTGATCGTAATATCTGAATTCAACGTGCAGCTGAGTAAGTGAAATTTGTTCTACGTCAGGAATTTAATTTATTAGTTGAATGTAAAATAAAATGTGTTAAATTAAATAATAGTCAGATGTCACTTAATTCGCGCCGTAGATCGTCTGAACAAGTTGAGAGAGCAGTGTGCAGGTGTGCAGGTGTGCTCGATTTTAAAAAGAGTCTGCTCACTGAGCTGTGCGACTTTTTAATATACTGCTATCGCAGATGAGTCGTTAAGCACATCACTAGTGTGCTGGTGTGCCGGTGAGCAGTTCAAAAGAGTCGACTCACTGAGCTGTGCGAGTCGTTAATTTGCAGCACTCACAGATGAGTAGTTAATCACATCACTAATTTGAGTCGTATTTATTCGTTACCCTAATAATTGCAATAAACTGGTGCACAGTTTTCTTTAGTGTTTCTTTATCTCATTTCGCCTGTCCTCAAATCGTTTAGAAACAAATCAGCACCGACGTCCATGACACAAAATCAGAAGTGAAGGGTTAAGAAAGGAGCTGATAGTGAGATTCTCCAATGCAGATTGCTTATTCTGTAAAAATTCCGAGCCGATAAATTCGTCATGTCAGGTAAACACATGCGGTATGTCATGTGTGTAACTATATGGAATAAAAAAATAATAAAATAAAATTGAACTGATAAATAGTTTATTCTCTCAGTTATTCGTAAGAATAGACAATCATAATCAGTCAACAACCGCTAAAATTGCTGCTCATCTCACTTTATGAGTAAATTCATTCTAGGAGGTGGTTTCAGGTACAAATTTAAAAAATATAGAATTCCAGGAGGGAGAGCTAGGTTCAAATATGAAGCTCTAGTTGATTGATGAATCACGGCAATAGGACCTCAGTCGAACAACATCAAACTGTTTGCTTATATTCTACGGTATTGCAAAGTGATTTTAAGTAGAAAACAAAATCTTCTACACAATATTTCATCATCGTCATCATCTTCCCTTGAATCTCAGTTTAACTGGGGACCTGATTAAAAAATTTTGCAGAAATTTTCCTAGACTCTCACCAAATGAACGTCCCTTCTAACGCTGGTTTGGATCTTAGTGCTTTTTCGCCTATTACGATTCGGTCAGTCCACGGTTGGTCTATTCTACATTAACAAGGATACAATACGGGTAAAATACAATATTTAGAAAACAATATTAACATTTTCTAATCACCACTGATTAGATTGGTAGCACTAAGGTCGACGTTCATATTACAACTAGCTGTGATAATAATGAAGGTTTAACGTCCGTTTCCTAATACAATGATAATGTCAGGGACTTCGTGGTGTATGATGTATTGTATGGTTATTATATGATGTATGTGTAATTTTTGTGTCTTGTGTATTAGATATTAACTGAGAGATACAGATCATAGTTGATTGAGAAACATGTGCTCAAAGCACAAAACTGAAAAATATTGACCCTGTTTAACTTCAATAGAACCTATCCATAGCAAGCTACGTTCAAAACGAAATTAATAACAGTTACAACTAAATCATAATTATATACGGTAGTCCTTCGTACAATGTAAATACAGTCCCCATAAAGTCTATATGCATTATCATAGATCATCAACGCGCGCCTTACAGCGCAATACCTAGTACACGTTTGCATATGTCAGCATTTGAAGCTCTCGAAAACAAATCCTAAGATACAGAAAAAGTAACAAAATAAAAATATACATAGACATTAGAACCTAGGCAAACAATGCTTTCAATGAGAAGAAATACAATTCCGTGATCATTTACGAAATAGCTAAATCGATAGAGTGGTTGCCTCTAAGTAAGAGACCATTGATATTATTTTAACCCAATAAGTCGCGCCAGTATTCTAGTAAAGAGGACCCGGACGTTAAATGCATTAGTAGTGTTTCAACACTGGAACGTCAAAGAATTAGAAAATAAATCGGATGATTCAGATTTCTCTGAGAATTATGAATTAGGAATTCGGAAAATAGGCTCGTTGATCGGGGAATAGCAGAATGATCTTAGGAATTTGTGAATTTAACCCGTCACTTGGTAGGGCATCGAAGAGAGAAACAGTTTTAGAAAGGATACACAATACTGTGAGGAACGCAACGGGAAACCACCTCAGAAGCCAGACTTTTCCCAAGCTATAGGCTACATAAGAAATAGACTATATGAAGGGATTATCTTGTTGATCTAAGGAGTGCTCTAATGAAGAGAGAAAGCCGACTTTGAGTTGGAATATTTACCTTGAATCTGCCACTTGGCAGTGCACTGAAGAAGAAGAAGAAAAAGAAGAAGAAGAAGAAGAGAAGGAGACACAATACTACTACGTAACTGAACACAATTCTGAGATAACTCAAACAGTCTATGAAATGAAATTAGTCTATCACATGACCTAGCTGCTGAGATGTTAAGATTGACAATATTGAAGATGTCGGTGAATTTATAAAAATTAAAGAGATTAATCGTACAAATTTTCAAAGATAAATGAGCGTTTTGGTGTATCTAACAACGTGATATTTAGAAAATTTATGAAATAGATAAAAAAATTCTGTTAAAATTACTCCAAAATTGAACATAATTTATCCTTCAAATTAAAGATATTAAACACCAAATGAATTTTCAATTCTACTTTAGGAAAATTAGAATTAGGAGTTTTTCGTGAAACTAATAAACCCATGAATTGGAAATCAACAGTTTTTTTAAACAAACATATTAAACACAATTTGAACTGGTTAGTACAACCACAGAGACACTGATATTTGATTTATTTCACAGCTGCACTTCACCACACATCACTACAGCTACACATCACTGTACATCACCTCATCCACACATCACCTCATACCTCACCCACACATCATCTAACTACACATTTCTACAAATCACCTGAATTATACATCACCTCACATCACCTTAACTACACATCACCTCACATCACCTCAGCTACACATCACTTCACATCACCTCACATCACCTCACATCACCTCACATAACCTCACATCAACTAACATCACTTCAGATCAACTAACATCACTTCAGATCACCTCACATCACCTCACATCACTTTAACCACACATCACCTCACATCACCTCAGCTACACATCACTTCACATCACCTTAACTACACATCACCTCACATCACCTCATATCAATCAGCTCAATCACTTTCATCAGCTCTCAAATTTGTTTGCATACGGAATTCTGACGAAACAGAATTTTTTGACAAAGTGTCAAAGTCTTCATTTCCGTTTCCATTTCTGACGTCAGTGGAAGAGCCATTTCCAATGAACGCAGTTCTGCTGGAATTCAACTCGTTCTTTTCCTCCACACTGAAGCTTTCCCTCATCCTACTTGAGCTACTGGCTGGAGAGTCCCCAACTATCGCTGAAGAGTCCTGAGGATTAGCAACAGGACTTGATGGACTGAGCGCTTCTAGGGGTGTGGAAGAATTATTCTGAGAACTAGACGTGCACTGATTAGTAGAGGTGGATATTGAATTATGCTGACTTGGAGAAATGGTGGCAGAGTCTTCCAGATCTCTGGAGTGTGCAGCTGAGTGGTTGACGTGGCTGTTGGAGGGAGAGAGAGGCTTCTGCTCCTTGGTAAAAAGTGAATTAAGTTTGCGATTTTCTGCTAAATCCACATCGTCGTCTTCACCATTTTCATCCTCATCTTGAATGTTATCATCGTTGTTATCGTCATCCATGATGACATCCATTCTTTCCGAAGCGTTTCTGTCGTAGAAACTTCGTCTGTGTGAATCGCTCAAATATGATCTGTCACTGCAGGATATAGAAATAAATATAAAATAAAATAAATAATATAAATCGAAGGAAATCACTGGACCTCCAATTCGCTAGTAAGCAGCTCCTTAAAGAGTGCAATAGTAAAACATACTCAATAATTTCCGAAATAGACGAGCAAATAAGATTATGACTATCTCAGAAAAATCATTTGGTATTGTGACAGTTGTACAACTTTCTACAAAATTATTCAAAATAGTGTTAAACACCTTTTTATTTAGTGAAATGAATTTATATGAAAATACAATCCTCTGAACATACAATTCTGCCCGCATTGCTCAGTGTTGCCGTCCTTTTTCGACCTGATAGTGAACATAAATGGTCAGAATAGTACAATTAGATTTCAAATACTAAGATATCCTTTAACTACTGACAGACGGCATAGTTCTTGATTATATTTGTTACTCAACGTTGAGTATGCTAACTTAACCATCAGTATGACGGTAGCTCGAGTGTGGCGAGTCGTCTTCAATAGAAGCCATATGTTTCTGTCTTTGACGTTAAACATATAACAACCTTGTCACAAATAATAATTTTTCCGATATAAATATGGCTGACAAAGTTTTGCTACACTGAAGGTCTACTTTCTCAGCCTTTATAGAATAGACACAAAATTGAGCAGCTAAGTGCCTATAGAGACAGCAACAACAACAACATGGGCAGCTGATAGTTAAAGAGGCAGCATTAACCAGTTAAAGCTGTAGGGCGTTGAGACAGCAACAACAACAAAGGCAGCACTTACCAGTTAAAGCTGTAAGGTGTTGAGGCAGCAATAGATGGAGAGCCTGCTGCCTCGCTCTCCTCATCTAGCTCGCTCTGAGGCTCGTACTTAGGAAAGCCTAAATCTTCTGCCACTGAATCCTATCAATCAATCAATCAATAAATCAATGAATCAATCCATCAATCAATCAATGAATCAGTCAATCAATCAATGAATACATCAATCAATCAGTCAATCTATCAATCAATAAATCAATCAATAATTCATTCAATCAATCAATCATTCATTCATTCATTCATTCATTAGTTTGGTTGTTTCAGCATCAAATGTGATAATATCAGCGACGGTTTAGCTGGGATTTAAACTGAAGATCTCCTCCTTAAACGCTAATATTGACGTCAGTTTCTTCACTCGAAAGCGATGTCAGTGAGGGCGAGCCCAGGATTTGAACCCCGCACATACTGATCCGCTTCGAGTATCTTACCGACATCGCCACTGGCTCTAGGTAAGTCTGCTGAGTAACTTAGTGATATAACACCAGCAGTATAGCCTGAATCCAGGCTAAAATCTAGATACATCTATTTTTTAGCATTTACTTGTAATTCTATTTCATTATAATAGTAATTCTACGATAAATATTAGGGTACTTTGAACCAAACAGATGACAACAACAACAACACACCCGATATCATCATCCTCATCATCATCATCATCATCATCATCATCATCATCATCATCATGACAACAACAACAACACACCCTATAGTTGTCGAGGTCCCCAAAGTAGCCAGCTGATGAGAGAAGATTAGAGGAGGAGGAGGGTTCTGAGCATGAACTCACCGTACCATTCAGCTTACTGCTGTGACAACAACAACAACATGATCAACTACAACAACTACAACAACATGATCAACAACAACAACAACAACATGATCAACTACAACAACAACAACATGATCAATTACAACAATTACAACAACAATAACAACATGATCAACAACAACAACAACAACATGATCAATTACAACAACTACAACAACAACAACAACATGATCAACAACAACAACAACAACATGATCAACTACAACAACAACATGATCAATAACAACACCAACTTGATCAATTATAACACCAACATGATAAATTACAATAACAACAGCATAATCATTTGCAACAACAATATGGTAAATTAGAACAACAACACATTTAAAATTGCAGCTATTATGAACTGATCATGGTATTCAGTTTTCTGCAGTGCACAACAACAACATGATGCATGAAGCCAGTAGACAGGTTGGTTTAGTTGTTCAGCAGCTTGTTGATATATTTAACTAACCCTCTATATTTGGGTGTTTGTAAGCGCTGATGAACAAGAGCTTCCGTTTCGTCGACCGTCCATACAGCGCCCTTCACGTTCTCTATGCGAGCAAAGAACTTGTGCAAGCTCAGGTTATGCCTTACAGCGTTCTGCCCAATCAATCAATCAACCAGTCAGTCAATCAATCAATTAATAAATCAATTTCATGATTTGACTAACTTTCATGCTTCAACAACGGTATCGGTAAAGAACAATAGAGTACTACATAAATTGTGTAATTATTTTTATTTTTTATTTCGTATAATTACACACATGTCATTCACAAGTGCAGTAGAGTTTCCTTACTTAATTCTTGATTTTTATGTTTTCATTATTTTCTACTTTTCCTCTCCATGGCTATTAGTAATTGTTGCCTTTTGTTGGCATTTCAATAGCAGATAAGTACACACCAATAAGTATAAAATAAAATTCTTACTGTTTGTTGTTGGTGTATGTTTATTGCATGAGCCGCAGCTACAATTAAACGATTAAATAAATAAATCAGCCACGAGCTGAACGTTCGTTTTCCCACAAGTGCAATGTGGGGCACGGTTAGGCGGACGTTTGAACCCGGAACCTTTTGCCTGCTTTCTATCAAAATTTTTATTTTGTCTTATATCAGCAGCAGTACGAAATGACAGAAAATAATAGAATTATAAATCTAAAATATTTTCTAATAATTTCTATTCTCTCAAAAAACAACTAAAAAAGATTTGACTGTTACTGTCGTCCGAGACGACACCGAGCACTAAGTGCATTGGAAGTTTGTTGTTGTTGTTGTTGTTGTTGTTGAGGATATGTACCTTCCAAGTAGCTTGGTTTTTCCTGAAGAAAGCAAAAGTTTTGATGAACCACTGGTAGATCTCGTTCAGAGTTAACTGCTTGTCATGTGACTCCATTATTGCCTGCACATAAAGTCACATAACACATAGCACATAGCACATAGCACAAAATAAAACATATAAAGCACATAAAAGTCACATGACACAGTAGAACATAGCACATAGCACAGCATAAAATAAAAACATTTGCCATAACATACAACAAAACACATTAAATCACATAGATTTAGACACTGTTAAACGTGTTATAAAACATAAGTTAAGATCAGTTGCGGATCCAGGGGGAAGCCCAGAGGGCCCGGGCCCCCCCCCCTTAGCCCCCCGACGATAAAATTTTTAAACTCTATTTTCATTGTTTCTATGACAATTTCTTGGTGTAAATATGTTTTATGGGCGTTAGGGGGCTAGAGGGGGGGGGGGGGGCACAATAGGGAACTTGAACAGTCCGACTACCTGGAATTTTTTCATATAATGGAAGGGGGCCCGAAAAATGTTGACCGTTTCACTAGCTCTTAATTTTCACTTTAGGGTGTTAGTACAAAATGTGAACACTGTCCCGGATCAGTGGTGCAAACAGCCTGGAAACAGCAGTATGCTGAAACATTTTGTGCCCCCCCCCCCTCATACAGCTTTTTTTGGTTACATGACATGTCCCGAAGAAGGCGGTGTGTAAGCAAAAATATGTACACTCTCCAAAAAGAATTTCGGGTCCCCCCTTAAAAATTTCCTGGATCCGTCCCTGGTTAAGATGCTCGTAAAACACGTAAGACACATAGACATTAAATAGTGACTTATTAGCGCATAATAAAAACATAAAACCCATTAAAACATAAAAACATAAAAACATAAAACCCATTAAAACAAAAAGTACAAAAGCATTATAACACCCAACAAAATACATCTAAAAGATATAGTAGAAAATATATGCCATTTGAATCATAACATAAAACTCACCAGCACTTTTAATGAAATGTTCCTTAAACACTTAATATAGAAAGCTAAGTTTATGTTTAAATTTAAATAGCTATTAAATTTAACGTCGGTTTTAGAAAGGCCAGTCCACACAATATATGTGCACTATACCCACTATACCCAACCTGCCGGTAACATTAAAATTCGAAAAACTTACAAATCAGTTTTCAATATATCAATTAAAAAAGTCCGGAGTTTCATGTGTCATAGACATAAAATAATGGTGAAATAACATAAAAATAATATATTATAATTTTTTTAGTAAATTTTTTGTGTGATGGGTTCAATATTTCGCTAAAACTCCTGATTAATTATTTTTTAATAAACACCTTTATTACCTGTTTGATAAGAGCAGCATATGTGAAGGGAGGTCGGACATCAGAATAGCGATAGAAATCCCCATATTTGTGAATCTCTGCAGATAAATTAACAAACATAGGCCTAATAATATTCTATAAATAAATATAACCATTGATAATTCAAAATATAAAGAATATGGGGCCTTCTCAAATGGTGCAGCTGTTGTCATTAACTGCAAGAATAAAAATTGTATGATGTTCCAATCATGGAAATGGAACTCTATTACGCTCTCTATTCCACTCTATTGCTCTGCACTCTACTGCACTGGACTCTATTGCACTCTATTACACTGCATTGCACTCTATTGCACTCTACTGAGCTTCTGCATGATTTTACTCTCAGATCAGCGTGGCTGGGATTCGAACCCATGAGGGTTCAATTCACCTCAGGATCTGTCACTAAAAACTTTCTGACATTACCCCTACGCTGTTAAGACATTCACCCCATTGCACACCTGCAGAGAGAGGCAGCGTTGTCTTGTCCGTATGTCTACGTTTAATAGGACCGCCCACACCAGGTGGCGCCAGCTGTAGTCTCAGAGGTGACCCAGCATCGTTGTTCACTGGAGAGTAGCTCCTCTGTGATCTTCATATAAATCAATAAATCAATCAGTCAGTCAAACCTATCACTATATTATTATACTTATTAAATACAACAGTAAATAATTTATAGGATGCTTCAATGAAAATATTATTTAAGCTACTATTAGCTACTATTGCACTCGGCTGGAGCCAGTGCCGATGTCGGTAAGTTATTCGTCCGCGGATCAGTATGTTCGGGGTTCAAATCCTGGGCTCGCCCGCCATTGTCATGGACGGAATTGATGTTAACATTGGCTTTACCAGCTTTACCATTAAAATGCTTTCAGATACATAATTATATAGTTAATAGTTACTATTAGTTACTATTACTATTAGTTACTATTACTGTTAGTTACTATTACTATTAGTTACTATTACTATTAGTTACTATTACTATTAGTTACTATTACTATTAGTTACTATTACTATTAGTTACTATTGCTATTAGTTACTATTACTATTAGTTACTATTACTATTAGTTATTATTACTATTAGTTACTATTACTATTAGTTACTATTACTATTAGTTACTATTACTATTAGTTACTATTACTATTAGCTACTATTAGTTACTATTACTAAGCCGTACCTTTCCCAATGACCTCCATCTCCACTCAGGTCAAAGCAGTTGGGAATACTGCTGGAAGAGGTCGGAGGAAGAACAGTCTCGGCTCTGCCATTGGGCATGACACCCGGAAGTCCATCAGGGAAGAGGTGATGGATAGGTAGAGACTGTGAGAGGGGAGGCAGATTAACTAATGGGCTGAAGTTATTCTGAGGGGGTTTTAGTAAGGGTTTGAAGGCGTTTACCGGTGCTTTCTCTTGGCTTGCTTCTCCATTTCCAAATGTCTGCAAAAGAATGTACGATGAAGTCTTTTTTCTTTCTGAAGAACTATTGATGCTGAATCAGTCCTAATCTACTGTTCCTACATGTAATTATATTAATTTACTGCTCATAATGTAATTACATGTAATTTACTGTTCCTACATGTAATTATATGTAATTTACAGATCCGAAATGTAGCCTAATTACATGTAATTTACTGTTCATCCATGTAATTACATGTAATTTACTGTTCCTATATCAAATTATATGTAATTTTCTGCTTATACATGTAATTAGATATAATTACTGTCCCTACATGCAATTGTATGTAATTTACAGTTCTTACATCTCAAAAAATGTAATTTACTGATTCTACAGGTAATTTGATGAAATTTACTGTCCCTATATGCAATTACAAATATTTTACTTATTTTACATGTAATTACACGTAAATTACTGTTCATACATGTAGTTATATGTAATTTATTATTCACACATGTAATTACATGTAGTTTAATGTTCTTACATGTAATTACATGTAGTTTAATGTTCTTACATGTAATTTGCTATACCTACATGTAATTATATGCAATTTACTGTTCCTACATGCAATTACATGTAACTTACTGTTTATACATGCAATTATATGTAATTTACAGTTCATACATGTAATTGTACTGTATGCAATTTACTATTTCTACATGTAAGTATATGCAATTATATATAATTACATATATCAAAATTAATCATTAGAATGCAATAGTAATAATAAAGAATAAACGATATAATATAATAGTAATATTTAATTAATAATAATTAATTTTTGTTTTAATAATAGTTATGTAATTATGTACTATATTTTATTATTTACTGTTTCTCCACGTAATTAGTGCATTTCAAGAACGTTATTTTAATGTTATATTTTAGTTACTTAATAAGTTTTATATAATTACCCATAAACAGTATCTAAGCACTGTAATAGAAACGCATTATGGCATATTAAAAAACAAAATAAATTAGAACTCTTTGGTTCATTTAAGTTGAATCACTCTTTACCAACGTATTAACAATCTGTTGCGTCTGTCGCTACTCATAAAACACCATTATTTTCAGACGCAACATCATTTTATATATGCGTAAGGCCATATCAGAACGGCTTTCACGTTGAATTTCCCGTTAAATCTAATCCTAGAATCATAAGTCCTTTCATAGAATCTAATCTTAAAAGCATTGAGTCTGTTATAGAATCATACATTAGAATCATAGAATCTGTCATAGATTCTTACCTTAGAATCATGGAACCTGTGTTGAGTGTTGGAAAAGTGATTGAAATTGTTTTCACTGGGTTCTGGTTTACTGCAGAGATGCTGCATCATGGCCTGCAAGCAATCTTTCTCTTTACTTAGCTGAAATATAGCAATCAATCAATCATTAATCGGTAACTTATACTGCTACGCATTTTAACCTCTAAATCGAGGAGTTCCGAGAGCGCAATGCCAGAGATTTTGGAGTCCTAAGCCTTCATGGACTTAGACACCATTCCAATAGGCGCTTCCGATAAGGATAGAGCAGACCAAATGCCTTGAACCCTGGCTACCTCTACATCGGTGGACTGAGGAGAGCATAAAAGGATCGAGTCCTGTAAAGCGCTTGTCCCCTCGGCAGAAGCCAAAAAGGCAGAAGGTGCCAGCGACGAGACAGAACGAATACCTAGCCTTCCATAGCAAATGGGCAGACTTGCTTGGATCCACTGACTGTCGTTAATATTAACGTTAACGATGTCACTTAGGGACTTTCCCAGGATTAAATCGAAAGACTGTAACATTGGATGGCCCGCACATGGAGAAGCCCGCAAGATGTATATCAGTTTTAATGATCCAACGCAGCTTCGTAATATTGTTAAAGCATCGTGCGAGGAGATGAGCTTTTACAGGCTGGAGGCCCTCTCTAGGTTCGAGCACTGGGTGTTGAGAACCACATCCATAGCCTGACCTGTCAACAGTGGAGCTCCAAGAAGGCTGGCTTCAACAGGTTTCACATGAGTGAATGAGTTGATGACAGGAAAGTTACTGTCAGAGCGAGTGCTTATCAGCTCACATTTCTGAATGTTAAGACTTAGCCCTACAGCCTTACCCGCAACCATCAGCCTAGAGATGTCATCCTCCACGGTAGCCTCCTCCCCGCCCACAGTAATGTCGTCTAAGTAGCCTATTTTCAGCGCAGAGGATAGAGACTGGAGTAGAGGGTGAATAGTTATTATTATTATTATATATTTTATTTACCCCGGTGTAAAGAACCTGGGGTTTGATAAAAACGATTCAAGCAATACGTGCTGAATCGCCGCCCGGCTATTCGAGGTCATCAATCGGCTTAAAAGAATTGTTGAAGCAGACTGCATTAAATCTTCGCAAAGTCATGGAAAGCCTTTGCCAGAGAAAAGATGTCTCTCGTTTATCGCCGGTTTGCTCTGCAATAAGTCTGATTATGCTATTAATAAAGCCAACTCCTTCGGGTTTCATGGGCCCATGGTTTCAATGGCCACCGGAACAACATCATATCCTAAGGACAGATCACGGTATTTATCCAACTTCCTAGAGACGGCATGAACAGCAGCTCCACCGGCTGTGACTGAAGTCATATTCAGGTTGGAGTTTGCCATAGTGTCAATGACCGTGACGTCCCATACGGCACATTTACCGTTGCAACAGGGCACTAAAGTCAAGCCGTCCGGACGCTTGCCGTCTGATCTGGACAACCCACTTGGTTCCTTAGAGCAAGGGATGCCTGCTCTTGAAAATGCTCGCCATATTACCTCATTTAAATTATGATGACGAGACGTTCTACCTGAGCTTCGTTTGCAGGAGAGGCCGTGGAGACCTAAAGCGTCGACTTCATGACCGCAGGGGCACATGTGAGGCACGCAAGTTTTCGCCCCTAAACGGAAACTAACGGCTACTCGAATCGCCTCATTGTCTAAAAAAAGCCCACAAGAAGCTACAGGGAGAGCGTGAATCCAGTCGCTGCTTCTTTTGGTTGATACAGCTAGGAATCGTGCTCTGTCTACCTCACTGGACTGGGATTCTAACAGACTGTTATAAATCCGATCCACTATAGGACGGTCCCATGATTTCTGGTTACTAACTGAGGTAGAAGGTGAAGCATTGGAGGTGAGGCTTTTGGACCAAACTGATAACGCAACGTCAATGGATCTATCGACAGAAAGGGAGCACTTATGAAGGATAGCGTCTTGCAACTGCCTCGTTCCCATCGCTGATGCCAAGAAGGCTGAAGGCGCGATATGGGAAACAAGACGAACTCCAAGACCACCCTTGCTCACCGGTAGACTGGCTTACTGCCACTGCAAATCAGACAAATCTGCGTTGATAACGGCGCACAAGCATTGCCCAAGAGCCTCGTCGTACTCTAAAAGCCGCGGATTAAAGAAGCTCGGACTAGAGCGCAGAATGTGCATAAGTATAGGTGTACATTATTATTATTATTATTATAATTTTTGTTTTTTATTATTATATTTATTTTTTTAGCCCGGTGTAAAGAACCTGGGGTTTGATAAAAACGATTCAAGCAATACGTGCTGAATCGCCGCCCGGCTACTAGAGGTCATCAAACGGCTTAAAAGAATTATTGAAGCAGACTGCATTAAATCTTTGCAAAGTCATGGAAAGCCTTAGCCAAAGAAAAGAAGTCTCTCGCTTATCGCCGGTTTGCTCTGCGACAAGTCTGCCTATGCCATTAATAAAGTCAGCTTCCTTCGGGATTCATCGGGCCCATGGTTTCAATGGCCATTATTATTATTATTATTATTATTATTGTATACCTGTATCTCTAGCTGCCGGACTATCTGAGTTTGGACCCGTATCTGTGCTATGCTCTTCTCGTCCAAGGGGTGTTCTTTAATGAGATGTCTAGAACACAAAAGAAATGCAATAACATAATATTAGAAAGTCCTAATAGGGTAGGGATAACGTCATGAAATTTTAAATGACAGATCCTGAGGTGAATTGAACCCTCGTGAGTCGTGGATTCGTATTCCAGACGCGCTGATCTGAGAGTAAAATCTCGTACATTCACTGGACTGGTTACACGGAAAATGGTCTAAATTGCCTAACGGTTTAAACATATTGTATGAATTTAAAAGTGATAGATATCAACAGAGTTGATAATTTCACTATAATGTGTGTTTACTTTCTTTGCTTACTCTAAAAAGATGCTCTAACAGGATGCCTAACGATTTAAACATGTGGTGTTAAAAAGTGATAGATATCAAGTTATCAACATAGTTGATCATTTCTCTATAATGCGTGTTTACTTTTACACTATTTGACCATACTAACAACCAGGTTACCATGAACCATGCTTGCGTGCTAATATAATGTAAACACTTAAATAAAAATAAAAATATAATAATTCGATAGCATCCAATGTTTTATAATTTTGCAATTACTCCACATTTCTGATGTACAAGCTATGTCGTCTCGGTGAACCTTGTGAGATTTCAAAGAAGAAAGCTATTCTTTATATTTAAAAACAATACACTGATTAGAAAACTGACAAATTGAGTGATTAAGTAATTACTTCTAATTAATTAATTAAGTAAACACTCGTTATAGTGAAACGAACAACTAAGTTAATATCTATCACTTTTAACGCTACATGCTCAAATCGTTAGGCAATTACTTTGATTGATGGACTTCACTGATAAACACCGATAAACACTGATACACTGTTAAACAAGGATAAACACTGATATACAGTGACAAACACTGCTATAGGCTGACAAAAGCTGATAAAAGCTAATAAACAGTATATGTTGCTTATCATTGTTGATAGATTGGTCCAACAACAATTAGAGTGCTACTGTTGTTCAAGACAACATCGAGCACTATTGAGACAAATCCATCCCGGTTAATAAAATGAAGTGGAAAATAGAGATGGAAAAGGTAGGTCTTCAACAGCCTGAGATCATTAACTGATTTATTGATCAACTATTTTATCAATCGATCGAATGATTGCTATACTTACTCTCTGAAGGCTGCTGTATCATCGCAGCCCGCCTCACAAGCCGGCCATTGACACACCCGATGATTGTACAGCTTAAATCTCTTCTCTGACCCCGCCTGTTCACTTCCTGACCACTCGTCCTTCACTCGTACCAAATCCTCACCATATCGGATCTGGGTGTTTTGTGGTTTTGGCTGCTCGGATTTGTCTCCGGGTGACCTCGATGATCTGGACTGATCGGAGGATCGAGACTGAGACCCGTCTTTAGCTGATTTCTCCGAGCGTAACGACCTGGCAGCGTCGTGAAGAAGTTTACGTAGATCTAAAATGTTGCAAGATAATACCTTTTCTTTCAGCATAACAATCGAATTAAAAATGATGCATCAAAACTCAATAGTTTGATAATTCAATAATCTCACTTGTCCTTTTCATAAATTCAACTTACTATTACATTAATCCTTGTGACGGTAGCTCGAGTGTATCGAGTCGTCTTGAAGGGGCGGATCCCGGAATTTTTTAAGGGGGGGCCTGAAATTTTTTTTGAGAGTGTACAAATTTTTTGCATACGCCACACCTTCTTCGGGGCATGTGACGCAACCGGAAAAAATGCTGTGGGGGGGGGGGGGGGGGGGAAATTTTTTCACTACTTCGCTTGGTTCACAGAGTGAGTGTATTCCCGTATCTTACCGTCCCCCCTCCCCCCAGTTATACCCGTACTAAAGTCTGGGGAAAACCTAAAATGCCTAAAATCCTAAATTTGTTATGGAAAAAGCAGGTTAATTTCACCACCTTCGAAGAAACTCAGCTAATCTGGACGAATTGCAAAAGAGACCATATTTTGGCGGTAGGGGGGCCCCTCCCAGCCATGGCTGTTTGCACCACTGCTCCGGGACAGAGTTCACATTTTTTACTCAAACCCTTAATTTTCTCCTCTTATACAGTGGTTTATGTGAAAATTAAGAGCTAGTGAAACGGTCAACCTTTTCATCCATATATACAGGGCTTCTAGTGTACCAAATATATGGGCCCCTAGTGGAGTCCACATTTGAAATAATTTGAACTATTGTAGAACTGCGTTCCCTCTCGTACCCCCCCCCCTCCCAATCACTGCCCTTACAAACATATTTACACGTACAAATTATCCTAGAAACACTGAAAATATAGTTTAACATTTTTATCGACGGGCCTAAGGGGGGGGGGGGCCGGGGCCTTTATGACGGTAGCTAGAGTGTGCCGAATCGTTCGGGTACCTCTTGCAGCCGGCCGTACTTTGGCGAGGTTTAAAGAATCGTCGTCGGTCGCCCGCGCGTTCGCCAAGCGCACTCATTTCCAGACAGCGGGATTAGCGCACTTGGTTTAGTTGCGCGTCAATTATCGAAGATAAGCTGCATCGTCCTCGGTTATTACATTGTGGGTGACCACCTAGGAAGAGCGAGTGTTGGTAAATGCTTAGGAAGGATAAAATCCCAGGGTGATGGAAGGTTATTCTTAAATCCGCGCCGGCTGCAATTGATGCGCAATCAAAAGGCAACGATTTCTA
Source organism: Enchytraeus crypticus (assembly GCA_905160935.1). Taxonomy (NCBI): domain Eukaryota; kingdom Metazoa; phylum Annelida; class Clitellata; order Enchytraeida; family Enchytraeidae; genus Enchytraeus; species Enchytraeus crypticus. Next base: position 1,944,320 of record CAJHZI010000517.1, on the reverse strand, counting down.
ATAACCATGGAGAGGAAGGAGGAAATGGGTCTAAAACAAGCATCTACTTCCTGACCCAATGTGCCGTTATGTTATGTTCTGAGAAGAAGGCTTGTGCTTTTGAACCTTAACGCCAAACACACTAAGGAAAAACATCAAAGTCTACCGTGAAAAATCTAGTTAAACAATGAACAAAACCAAGGCCCTCAAGCTCTTGCCGATAAACGAATGATTGATAGATTTTATAATACGAACCAATCTGAGGATTTGGATTTGGCTGAGGGGGTGGGGGCAGAGTCGGATTAGCTACCCCTGGAGGTTTTTGAAACACGTGCATCTGTGCCTGCAGGGCCTGCAACTGACAGGCTAAGTGGTGCTGCAGTACCGCCATCTGCACCGCCATCATGTTTTCATCAGCTGCTTGCGGCGCAGCTGCTTGCATTGCCGCAGCAGCTGCGTTGTTTTGTAGCTGCTGCTGCAACTGCGCCGGCCGGTCAATGTCAGCAGCTGGACCCATAAAGTTTGACTGGAATCTCTCAGCGAGCATGCGAGCTACCTGATCGGAAACTTTACTGGTCTCATCCTGTAAACATAAACAATTGAGAAAATATTTATTTTAAGAAAAGGCTTTCAAAACGTTTGAGGACGATACAGCGTAACAGAATAATAATATAAATAGTAAATACCATACCTAGGACTGATTACCCGGATTTTGGCTCGCATTATGTATTAAACAGCCAAATTCTGCTCATCGGTTTTGATTTGGTTCCATAGTGCTCGATATTGTGATGGACAACAGTAGCACTCTAATGATACTTTTGTTGTTGCTGAAGGTGAAGTAATAACGTTTGAAAAATATTATACATACTGCTGTCATCTAAAGTTTTCTTTTTGTCTGTTTGACAAAAACGATAGGCAATTATATTAAAGGTGACTACTAGCAAACTGTTGCTAGAATGTAGTATACTGTATACAGCCCTAGGTTAAATCTCCTCAGCAGCTGTGCAACAGCTGTGCAGCAGCTATCAGCAGCTGTGCACTAGCTCTGAAACAGCTATCAGCAGCTGTACAATAGCTCTGCAACAGCTATCATCAGCTATGCAGTAGCTCTGCCGCAGCTATCAGCAGCTGTACAGTAGCTCTGCAGCAGCTATCAGCAGCTGTGCAGTAGTTCTGAAACAGCATTTAGCAGCTGTGCAGTAGCTCTGCAGCAGCTATCAGCAGCTGTTCAGTAGTTCTGCAGCAGCTATCAGCAGCTGTTCGGTAGCTCTGCAGCAGCTATCAGCAGCTGCTGCATAGCTTGTCCCAATGAGTTTGATTTGAAGAGTTTCAGGGACAATTAGAGCGGAGACAATGTCATCGTCCTTCAAACAGATAAACAAAAGCATGACCGGGTGCGTGTATGTCGTGATGTCAACAAACAAATGCAAATTTAACGTGTTTGTTTACATCACTCTGTAAACATATAAACACATATATAATGAGTCTGTTTACATCACGTTATCAACAAGTAAATACAACAATAACGAGTTTGTTTACAGCACGCTTTAAACATATAAATACAACTAGAACGAGTCTGTTTACAGCACGCTTTAAACATATAAATACAACTAAAACGAGTCTGTTTACAGCACGCTTAAACATATAAATACAACTAGAACGAGTCTGTTTGCATCCGCTATCAACAAGTAAATACAAATATAGCGAGTTTGTTGACATCACTCTGTCACCAAATAATCACATAAAATTATATGAGTCGTGTATAAGCAATGACAAAGCAGAAAAACAAACAAATAGTGAGTCAGTTTTGTCATAAATTGAGAAGTATAAATATGTCCGGAACAGGCAGTTGCGTGTTCGAGTTTTGTTGTAAACAGATAGGCAGGTTCCAGGCATAAATTCCTTCTTGTAAGCTGCATTTTATAGAATATTAGAAAGTAATGAATCAAAAGTATATATTAATGTAATATATCAAAAATAGCGATATAGACGATCTAAAGATGCACTCGTATATGGACGTGAAGAGGGAAGCGGAAGATAGAGATGAGTGGAGGCGTTATATACCATGGACCTGCCAGTAGGCAGTGCACTAAGAGAGAGAGAGAGAGAGAGATTTAAGTACATCGGCAACTATCCTATCAAACATAATTATCTTGCATCTTTTAGAAAATTCGTTTCTTCAGCATCTGCGTTGGTTACCTCTAACTCGTTACCGTTTGTTTTGTTTTCGTTAAATTTTGTCAAACATAGAACAGCCGGTAAAAGGTAAATCAGTAAAAAAAAATTTAATTAAAAATTACTTTCATAGAAATTTGCTTTTTATTTTTTTGGCATTGTCCCAAGTATTGCATATGAAATAAAATTATTTTAAAATTAATTTTAAAATAAAATAAATTTTAAAATTACTTTATAGAAATTTGCTGTTTATTTTCTCGCACTGTCCACAATTACTTATGAAATAAAATTATTTTTTAATTCATTACTATTTAATAATTTTATCAGGCTATTGAATGTTTACCTTCTTTATTGATACTGTATGTCACAATATGTTGCGTGTTATTCTAGCTTTTGTAAAGTGCTTGCCTGAAAGTAAACTAATAATGATACTAAGGCATAATAGCCAAATTAACGAAATACCCATATATCAATATTGCTGTCCTTTGAATACGTGTGTTTGCTATTTCTGCTGCGTAAGTAGTTCTGTTAGCTTTTGTCACAATTATAGGATATGATAGAAAGAGAATGAGAAAAAGGGAGAGAGAGAGAGAGAGCGCGCGGAAGAGAGAGACATACGTTTATTTCGACAACAAACATCAGTGTGAAGTCACATACATACAAAGTGTACAAAAAGAGAAATAAAAGTGCAAGATTACAACATAATCAATGATGCAAAATTAAAACAATCCCAATACCATTCAATCGGTCCCTAGTGACAGCATTGCTCTATCTAGCTAGTCGCCGATATGGTAAGGGAAAGTGCTTTGAACTGAATTGAATCACGTCCATCCCACTCCGGTAAAACCGCACACCAGAAATACATGGAGACAAAGTGAAAAAGGACACAAAGGCCACAAAGGCACCAACATGTGCCCTTAACACATATAGCAAATTAAAATCATATAAAGCAGTTAAAAGTTTATAGCAATCAAGACATTCAATCTAAGCCTAATATTACTTACTTCAAAATACCCCTACACATCAGCAGGAAAAAGTATCTTAATACACTAAAACCTATTCACGAATAAAATTTAAAACACCAGCATATACAAAATCATAAAATATTACGTACGTTTGTTTTAGTTATATAACTAATTAGTAATCAACTTAAAATGAACATGCATTGCAGTCCATACCAAGAAATTCAGAAATACATATATATATATATATATATATATATACATATACATATACATACATACATACATATATATATATATATATATATATATATATATGTATATATATATATACACTTTAGTCATTTTTGCTTCTATCAGAATAGCTTACCAGTTCTTGAATAAAAAAGATTTATATAGGATACTAAAATTATACACATTTTTAGCCGATTTTATGGAATCGGGTACACTATTCTATATTTGAACACTAGAAAAAGTAATCGAGCTAAAAATTTTAACATTGTAATGAAAATACAAATAGTTTGTGATAGTCTAGTCTCATACTCATGATTGGCAGTTCTGTTGACAAAATATTCTTTATTAATATTGGACGCAGGCCTATTGCTATCAGATTGAATATATTTGTATATTAGTTTACCAATTGCTAATTTAAATAATAGATTAACAGGAAGTACATTAAAATTTTGATGTAATTCTTTAACATTGCAAAATTTATTTGCTCTTGAAGATTTCTTACCGCCGATCTTATAAAGCGAAGATCAGAACGATATCGTCGCCGTAAGTCGCTTTTGCATCTTATGAACGAGATGTCGGTCGGTATCTGAGCTGATTTCAGCTACATGTGACGCGATAGTTATTGTTTCGAGATCGGGCGGTTATTCTCATCGATAGATTAAAACAAAAGTCGTCGCCAGGGGCCGATACTCAACCGTCGCAGGTGGCTCCAGCCAATAGGAGAGAGCGAAATCCGCTTAAATGGTTAGAATTCTTGGAAATGTGACGTTATAGACTCAAGATAAAGGTGAGAATAGAGAAGTTTCATAGTATGCAAAAAGCAGATTGGTAGTTATCTCGCGGATAAAGTGAAATGGTAGAGATTGCTATTGGCGAGAATATCTTTCCGTTTATAATATTGGGTATAAGTACCTTATTCATTACAACTTGCAATGGATGCAACATCGATCGACTAGTATTGCCGTATATTTCAATACCATAACTAATGCGTGAATAAATAAGTGCGTGAAATAACATTAAGCGACAATTAATGGGTAAGAATTTTTACGATTGAATAGCATTGAATTCAAAGAATTAATTTTTTTAGCTAATTGATTTATATGTTCGTGAAATGATAATTTATCATCAATCCAAACACCTAGAAACTTTACACTATTAGATCTATTAAGTTCACAGTCATTTATCTTAATTTTAAGATTATTGGTCTTAATAATTTCATTGTCTAGATTAGACGGATAAAATAAAATGAAAGTCGATTTGGCAATATTAACAGTTAATCGATTACAACTAAACCAATTCAATAAATTATTACATACAATATTACCAGTCTTATATAGCTCTACAATGTTATCTTCACAGACAAAAACATTTGTATCATCAGAAAATAGTTTTAACTTTGCGTTATTATACGAATATAGTAGTAGTACATATGTTTATTTAGAAATTCATCAAACACCGACAAATAAGTGTGAAAACAGATAATTCAGCAGAAGTGAGAATCAACATATGTAGCATCAAACAGAAACTAAAATTTGCTCACCACGGCCATCAGAGAGGGTACTGAAGTACCCTATCGAGCTGACCACCGCAGTAAACAAAGAAAGAAGGAAATCGAAGAAACACTAAAGTTTTGTCTAAAACATGACAACAGTAATATGTTATGTTTATGTCACTAGGATTGTAAATAGATTACCCAAAATAATATATGATACGATTATCTAATATATATCAGATTTTAAATAGTAATTCAATATTGTATGTCATTGTTAAAAATGAGGAATAATAAAGGCCCAAGAATAGAACCTTGGGGTACTCCAGTACAAACGGGTAAAACGGATGAATTAGCTTCGTTTATGGAGATAAATTGATGTCTAACATTGAGATATAATCTAAACCATTCATATGAAATCCCTCTTATTCCATAACATTGAAGCTTGCTCAGTAAAATTGAGTGATCCACTGTATCAAAAGCCTTTGTTAGATCAAGGAATGTTCCCATAGTTTTTTTCTTATTACCTTTTTCCATATGAATCATATTAATACTATTATATAAGTCATCTACAGGGGAGTGACCTTGTCTAAAACCAAAATTAGTTGTCAAAAAGATTATGGTATTTATTTAAAAGTTCATAGTACGCTTATAGACTAATTTTTCAAAAATTTTGCTAATAGTGTTAATTAGTGATATAGGTCTATAGTTTTCCAAATTGTCATGTTTATCTTTTTTAGAGATAGGTAATACCTTTGAGTATTTAAACGCAGTAGGGTATATTCCCAGTTCAAAAGATTTGTTAATAATGTAACTTAAAGGTTCAGCAATAACATCCGCTGAAATTTTTAGTACTCTACTGCTTATGTTGTCTGGACCAGTCGAATTAGTAGTACTAAGCAATTGAATAGCTTGAAATACCTCAGAAGAATCAGTTGGAATAAGAAACATAGTGTGTGAGTAATTATTGGTTAGATATTTTTGAAAGTCACAGTGGATAGCATTAAAATTGGATGTTAGTCTTTTGCCGATTGACGCGAAGTATTGATTAAATTCTTCTTCAATGCTATTCATATCACTTTTTTAAAAATTATTCCGTATAGTTACACACATGACATACCGCATGTGTTTACAATGTTTTCCTTTCTTAAGTTTCTGTTTTTCTTGTAGTTTTCGTATAGTGCCATTCGTTGATGTTAACTTTGAGATGGAAGTTTTATTGTTGCTGGGTTTATAGCTACACACATTACTGAGAGATTTCCAAATGTTTTTTTATAGAGTTTAATCTACTATCAAACATTTTTCTGAAATATATTTGTTTATGCTTATAAATCATACTTTCAATTTTACATTTAAAAGCTTTATAGATTTGCCAATCATTATCATTTTGGGTTTTTTTGAATTTCAGATAAAGCTTATTTTTAAGCTTGATGTCTTTTTTCAGGTCATTGGTCAGAGAAAAGGAAGAGAGAAAGATTCAGAGACGTGTTTAAGTTTATTTTAGTTTATGCGCTAATATAAATGCCAGCTTTCCAGTAATTATAAAATAATAAAGACTCAGGGTGCATGCTGTATACTAGTGAGTAAGGCTTGTAATAGCTCAGTCCAACCCTGTGTACCCTGCTACGTTTTTATACTCAAGGTAGAGATCAATATTTACACAGAAAACACCCGTAGATTACGAGCTACACAGATATAACAATCAAACCTCAGGTAATACCACTCGAGAGGTTTCTCTTAAAATAGAAGCTAAATTTCTCGCCAGAAATCAATCAATCAGTGAGAAATTAACGGCGGGTTTATCATTCATATTTTAAGTCAGGGACGTCCCAAATAAAAGTCACGCTACTAAAATATGTACTTTTTATTGAGTACCATTTTAAGATAGAAAATTTAAAGAAATAGAATAATAGAAAAAGAATTTAAACATTCATGGCTCTATATATATTCTACCGGAAAACTTAGTGTCAATGTAGAAACTGACATCACTTCAGCTTGAAAGCCTAGCCCTTGCAGCAGTTGAAAATAAAAACTTTATCATTTTATCAAGTGGTCTACTAATTGTCACTCCGTAGATAAAAATAATATAAAAATATAAAAAATAAAAAAATTAGTTAATCAGAATAGCTTGAAATAGATTAAACATGTATTACATGTAAAATATTCAAGAAAAAGCAAGATTAAACTATCTCAATAAACTATGGACAATGATTGTGGACTATAGATTTAACATGAAATGAAGTTTTGTAGAGGAAATTCCGTATCCTCTCAGAACGTCCTATGCCAAATCATACACAATCAACAATCATACCAAGTCATACAAAAACATACCAAGCCATACAAAGTCATACAAAATCGTACAAAGTCATACAAAGTCATACAAAATCACACAAAGACATACAAAATCATATAAAGTCATACAAAATCATACAAACTCATGCAAAGTCCTACAAAATCATACAAAGTCAAACAAAATCATACAAAATCATACAAAGTCATACAAAATGAGTTGATACCATAGACCCCCTCTCACCTCCCCCCCCCTCCCGAACTCCCGTTTCCATTAAAACAAATCAAATAACGAGAGCTCTGTATGGTAAAACTAGGAAGCCTTTCAAGTAACATAAATGTCTGAGGTTACTGGAAGCCCGGCTATAATACACTCGATGGCGGATGTATGTTCTTATTTGTTCTTGTTTGCTTAAACAACAATTCTGCGAGCATGTGTGCGCTGTCTTTGTTTGTCCATGCACATGTGCGCAAGCGTCACCGTACGTGTGCTTCTACCTGTGAATGTCCTGTTGAGTATGCTCGAGTTTGTGTGAATACGTGTGCCCGCGTGGATGTATGTGTAGCTATCCGTTTGAATGTCCGACTGAGTGTTATTAAAATGGTTCACGCCTTCATATTAATATTTACTACTGCATGTATAATATTACCTTCTACATGTATAATATTACCTTAGGATTAGAAAACTAACGTTAAATTCTAACAATACACCGGCATTTTAATAAACTGTCACCTCGAACAACTAATGTGCAGGAAGGCGATAAAACCTATACACATATTACATTAGAATGAATATCTGTTACGTAACCTGTCATTTAAAATACCACCGTAACCATTAGGAGGTTTAGTCAGTTATTTATGTTGTCAGTCCTGTGAATGTCCCAGATCTTACTCTCTGATCAGCTCTACCGGGAATTGCTCCCAGGACCTTAGGATCAGAGATTTAAACTTCATGACGTCACCTAGCTATCGCACTTGCACACAGGTCCAATTCATTAATTATCTATTTTTAGAAATTTACCAGTTATGTACGGTATTGTGCTACTTTTATATTTATTAATAATAGATCAGACAAAACAGTGATGGACGTTAAAGTGTGTCAATAGATTTAATAGCCTTCTTGTTCTAAAAATTCAGATTTTTTCTTTAGAGAATTGGCAACTCTGTCTCCACAGAGGCTCCACCTGGAGTTCAAATTGAGCTTTATAATTTTACCAATCATCACAATATGAAGAGTAGCCAATCTAAATACTCGTGAATGATCATCCACTACCATGATGGTATCTATCTCTTTAAATACCACATGTTTTATTCGATGCGAAATTTAACTAAATCTCAAGCCAGCGGTGACAAGAAAGTAGAGAAGAATTAGAGTAAACACGCATTATAGTGAAATGATCAACCATGTTGATGTCTGTCACTTTTAATACCACATGTTTAAACCGTTAGACAATCTAGACCATTTTCCGTATAACCAGTCCAGTTAATGTCCGAGATTTAACTCTCAGATCAGCGCGGCTGGGATTCGAATCAACGAGGGTTCAATTCACCTCAGGACCTGTCATTTAAAACTTCAAGGCGTTACCCCTGCGCTGTCAAGACATTCTTAATTCGGTAAAGATAACGTTTATCAACGCTTTCTCTACCACTCCACCCCTGCGCGATCGCATATATAGTGACTCATATAACTTTACATAGCTATGTAATGGGTTTAATATAAGAATGACTACAAGAGCCCCCCCCCCCCTCCCCCTCAAGGGCTAATCTTATAATGCACTACAAGCTTTCGTGTCGTTATATGTTACTGTTTACTTTCTGTTTACACTCGACAGATGTAATCCCATGATAAACCTCTGACTAAGGTCTAGTAATACGATAAATAGCATAATACAGTACAGTAGGTGTATAGCATATCAGTGTGTACACCTTCAAAACATAGCAGCGTACACAATTCCACGTATAAGATAACGTATATTTTTTTAGCACAAACTACACCACTATATATCGTAAGCATTAAAATTTAAAAACACTGCCAATGTACTGTAGACAGTAAAAGTATTTCAAAATAGCCTGTATAATGCAATAAATAATCCAAATTTAAAAAGCAATGGCCATATATTCAAAATCAACATACATGATATGCTAAGTATAACTTCAACAAATAATGAGAAAACAAAATATATAAAACGAAAACATTGAATTAGTATATATATATATATATATATATATATATATATATATATATATATATATATATATATATATAGATAGATAGATAGATAGATAGATAGATAGATAGATATATAGATATATTTTCTATCCATAGTCAATTAGAAGACCCACTCATATGGGGAAATGAAGAGGAATGCGGAAGACAGAGAAGAGTGGAGGCGTTATGTACCATGGACCTGCCATTAGGCAGTGCACTAAAAAAGAGTCAATTAGAAAGATTAACAACCGCATTAGGTAGTATCAATAAATAAGTTGTATAAATGTCAATAAAAATGGTGTTAAATACGATATAACGACAAGAAACAAAATTTGTTTGTTGTTTATTGATTGGAGCCAGTGGCGATGTCGGTAAGATATTCAATCGCGGACCAGTATGTGCGGGGTTCCAATTCTGGGCTCGCCCGTTACTGACATCGCTTTCGAGTGGGGAAACTGATGTTAACCTTAGCTTTTATAGCCTTTTTTATTATTTATCAACCAGCCATAATTCTAAAGCAAACACAAACTGGATATCTGCATTAACACCTTTAAATACGAGAACGTTTAATAAATCAATCTTTCGATCCATCAATCAACCTTTAATAAAGCAATTAAATCTATCAATCAATCACAATTCAATAAATCAATCGATCAACCAATAACTAATTACGTCACACAAGCAATCATTCAATTAATAATTGAAGCTATTAATCTGACATTAATATATCACTTTACACAATCAACAATTATTCAATCAATCAACTGATCAATGAATCAGACTATCGATCATTTAATCAATCAGTCTATCAATCTACTTCTATCATTAAGCATAGGCAGCAGCATAAAATGTTAAAATTATTAGTGTTAATGCTATATGTGTGTGTGAGTATGTATATGTGTGTGCATAGAAAGTGCTTTTGTATGTTACGGTGTGTGTTGGTGTCTGTGTGTGTGTGTGTGTATGTATATGTGTGTGTGTGTGTGTGTGTGTAGGTGTGCACAAGGCAGTGTATTTTCATATACATGAGCACGACTGAGCCATTGCAAGCATGTGTTCATGAAATGGCTGCATACACAGTCATGCTATGCGCATTAGTTTGTTTGTATTTGCTAATGTCATAACACTGCAGGCCTAGAGAGACTTCTAGCGCTCAAGTGTTTATATTTGTTTCCTCAAGAACAGCATAGAACACAACTCAGTACTTCAGTTATACGCTATGCGTGTTTATATTCAATATCAGTATATACCTGGCTACAACCTTCTCAATGTACTCTCGCGTATTTATATTTGTATGCACATTTATGTGTTTATATGTGTTTAATACTGTTTATGCAGCATGTTGTCAACACAACATGTTGACGTCAACACAAAATGTTGATGTCAGCACAACACGCTGACGTCAACATGTTGTGTTGACGTCAGCGCAATATGTTCTGATGTTGACTTAATGTACACCTAATATTACTCATTATCAAAATTTGGGGAAGCTGGATAGCTTTCTCAGGGATTGACGCCCCTGCCCAGTAAATGTAATTAGTCGAAGGTCAGGAAGGCATAGGTGGCCCGCCTCGTCAAAAGCATAACCCCCAAGAAAAGAATGGTATATCACATCAGAAATGAATGCCCCCAGTCCCGTGCACCCCTAAATGGGGAGGGGGTGGTAAGAATCTCACTGCCAGTCGGCACCTCCGGCACCTCGGGTGCCCCACAGATATATTAGGAGGACATTCCATGCGCCCCAAAATGATAAGTGTGGGCACATGGAATGTGTCGACTAATGGTGAAAGGGGAAAGTTAGAGAATGCAAAGAGGGAAATGGATAAAGGGAAAATAAATGTCCTAGGGATGAGTGAAGTGAGGTGGTTGGAAACTGGAGATTATGTTAGTGATGGATACGGGGTTATATACTCCGGAGGAGGAAAAAAGGAGAAGGGTGTGGCGATGCTATTGGATAGAAATTTAAGTGAACGCGTAAAAAAGATTCTCCAGTGCAGTGACAGACTGATATGAGTGCGGACCAAAGCAGATCCAGTAGATTTGGTGTTTATCCAAATATTCATGCCCACAGCAGCCTCAGAGGATGAGAAAATCGAAGTTTTGTACGAAAAAGTACAAATGACAGTAACTGCGGGTCCCAAGCAAGTACTTCTTACGTAGTATCATTTTGACGATGTAACAGAAACCAAACTATTATCACACATCTATATTACAGCACATATCAGCTTACTTATCGGCCTACAAACCAAATTCTACGTCAGCTTATTACAAATATAAAAATCTAAATTTTTTTTGCTCGAGCATACCTGTTGTTGTTGCTGTTGCTGTTGTTGTTGTTGTTGTTGTTGTTGTGCAGGAGATAAGAAGTTGGAATGAGCTTGCTGCAGGAAGAGCTGAAGACGTAGAGACTGCTGAATCTGTTCTGGAGTAAGTGACAAACCTTGCGGCAGCATCTAAACATCATCATCATCACCATCATCATCATTCTCGTCGTCGTCGTCATCATCGTCTTCGCAATCATCATCGTTATCATAGTCATCGTCATCGTCGTCGTCATCGTCATCAGCATCGTCGTCGTCATAATAATCATCATCATCATCATCATCATCGTCGTCATCGACATCATCATCGTTATCGTCATCATGATGATGATGATCATCATGATCATGATCATCATCATCGTCATCATCATCATCATCATTGAGTGACTTGTTTGAAGAGTCAAGTTGAGAAGGAAGCTAGTAAAAAAGCTGGTAAAGCTAAGTTAACGTCAGTTTCCCCACTCAAAGCGATGTCAGTGAGGGGCGAGCCCAGGATTAGATCCCCGCCCCTACCGATCCGCGATCGAGTATCTTACCGGCTTCGCCACTGGCTGGATAAGCAGCAGGTTAGCTATTCGAATTTCGGTCATATTATGTCTGACAGCAATCCTTGTGATACGAATGAAGAACTTAGACTTAATTGTTAGTAATTTTTGGTAAAAACTAAACACGCACTATAGTGAAATGATCCACTCTGTCGATATATATCACTTTTAATACCACATGTTTAAACCGTTTGACAATTTAACTCATTTTCCGTATAACCAGTCCAGTGAATGTTCTGAGATTTAACTCTCAGATCAGCGCGGTTGGGATTCGAACCCGCGAGATTTCAATTCACCTCAGGATCTGTCAATTTAAAATTTAAAACCCCTACGCTATTGAGACAATCCAAATCTGCAAGTTATTCGACCGCGGATCAGTAGGTGCGGGGTTAAAATCCTGGGCTCGTCCGTCACTGACATAGCTTTCGAGTGAGAAAATTGACGCAAAAATTAGCTTTTTACTTTTTATTGCATTGAGGTCATACTTATCGCAATATATTATATTTATATAGAATTACCTGAGGCAGATATCCAGTTCTGGTCATATCCATGTTACTGTAATTATCCTAAAAGTCCTCGAATCGTGGCTTCAACTCATTAAATACTATTTAAACCTATAGTCTATAGATCTACATGAATATTATAAGTTCTACAAAAAATAACATTTAACAAAATAGTAAACAATTTCTTACGATTGAAAACGCCTTTTTTACATAGTCCTAATCTACTTAATATAATAATTGTCCTATTCTAATTAATATAGTAAAATATATTGTCGTCAGTTCCCTTTCATTCGGTTAGTTTATTCTATATACTTGTAACATTACGGTAGCACCAAAATATGACTAGTCAGTTTGTTAACATTACAGTAAAACCGGCGTATGTTTAGTCTATATTGTTAACAGTACAGTAACACCGGTGAATGTTTAGTCTATATTGTTAACATTACAGTAACACCGGCGTATGTTTAGTCTATATTGTTAACATTACAGTAACACCGGCATATGTTTAGTCTATTTTGTTAACATTACAGTCTTGTTAACAGAAAAACAAGTAACATACTACATATTATTAGTCTATAATAGAAAATAATGTGAGGGTAACATTGGAATGGATCCAGACTTTATTATTAATCGCGACTATTGCGTATATAGGCCTAATACAGCATATATACACATACACTATACTATATTTTACAAGTAATGTACAATGTATAACAAATCTACTTTACAATTAACAGCTGTATACTGTAATAATGCAGATCACTAGACTAAACAACTTTTACTTTTTAGTCGTGGGTCGATTCCGTCATATCTTATTCTTAACTTCCAACTGAACTATAACTTACTTACAATCATCTCATAATTTCAATAATCTTAATTACATAAAAACCAAACGCGCCTACAGTCCGTCCTATAACATATCTCTATTACAAATCGTAATCGCTGTAGCTATGCATTTAAGGCGAACAGACATTAGCCTAGCCGGCAAAAGGCCACAACAAAACGTAGCCACTATTTCAAGGCTAATCATTGTATATGACAAGTGTAAATCGTTATAGATACCTCCCAATCATTGACAACACAGCGCCATCGAGCGACTAAACACGTCTGACCTCCTGCCTGTAACTGTCTCAGTGCACTCAACAGCATGAATGTTATATAGCTCGAGTGACTCCGCGACTTTGCCCGCCATATTTGAAACTCAATTTATCATAATCGTAAAAAAACGTTCGTTTAGGGTGAAGTTAATCCCTATTCGGGGTCGACACGGAGAGAAATAGATAGGAAATGGAACATTAAGGTTGGCTATACGTTCCCTACGCAGTCTCGAACCCGCGACCTGTCGTTTAAGAGTCGAGCTCTCTACCCACTGTGCCACGAGGCGTTTCTCGTACTAATAGTTACCTAAAATTATTGCTAAACTTGGCGACAGTATGCGGTGCTCAACTTCAGACAGGTAATCATAACCTAGGGTAGTTCCTATCCAGCCAGTATAACATCCAAGGTTTCGCTTAATCTCTGCGCGGTCGATTGTTCGGACAGCCCAGAGCCCCGCGGCCTTGTGGCCCCGCAGTCTTGTGGCCCCGTAGCGTTGTCGCCCGGTGGCTTTGTCGCCCCGTGGCTTTGTCGCCCCGTGTCCTCGTGGCCCCGTGTCCTCGTGGCCCCGTGTCCTCGTGGCCCCGTGTCCTCGTGGCCTCGTAGTTTCGTGGCCTCGTGGCCACTTGACCTCGTGGCCTCGTGGCCACTTGACCTCGTGGCCTCGTGGCCACTTGACCTCGTGGCCTCGTAGCCCCGTGGCCCCGTGGCCTCGTGGCCCCTCAGTCTTTCCATACTTTCTTAAAGCAGTCAGTTCTAGGCCGGGCCAAAACCCCCTCCCCCCTCTCTTCCTGAAATATTTAATTTAGTGCTGAATTTTGTCATGCCCTAAAAGGAACAGTTCGTCCAATTATTATAGAGATTCAACGTCGGTTTTCAGCCAGTGATGATGTCAGGGACATATCTGTGGCGGACATCACTAAAAGCCTAGCTGCTAGATTTTGAACGGCACGAGTTTTACTTGGTAGGATAGTCGATGTGGTAGGAAGCTTGTCTGGTGTCAGTGGTCGCAATATCGAAACCAAGTTGAGCAATTTCTTACTTCTCTTTTGCGAGACAAGGAAAGAAGACTATTTTTTATTTTAGCGAAAAAATAAGATCCAAGGCGGTGCCTATGTGGTGATTGATTGGCTGGAGCAGGTGACGACGTCGGTAAGAGACTCGACCGCGGATCACTATGTGCGGGGTTCAAATCCTAGGCTCTCCCGTCACTGACATCGCTTTCGAGTGAGGAAACTGACGTTAACCTTAACTTTAGCTTTTTTTTTAAAGAATTCTGTCAGTATTACTTTCAGAGGATATATCCAGAACCCAGGTAGATTGAAATATTAGAGTCAGTAATCGATCATACTGGTGATCGAGGTCTTCTGTAAAATCTGTGCCAATGGAGAAATCGATAGAGTAAGAGACAATCTAAACACCTTTATATCAATTACACTCAAGAAATAAAAATAGTTACAAATATACACAAGAAATTTTTAATTTAATGTAGGCTATGCATTAATCCAGATAGTTGCTTCACTTGTAAGGCAACTTAGCGTAGTCAGTCCACCCAGTAGACAGGTTAGAGGGCACTCCTCAATGATATCTTTCATGGTTTGATATTGGCCGCAGTCACAAAACGGCGAATCACAAATACCGCAGCGAAACTCACTTTCTCTGCATCTACCATGGGCCGCTGGGGTATTTGTGATTCGCCGTTTTGTGACTGCGGCCAATATCAAACCATGAAACATATCGTTGAGGAGTGCCCTCTAACCTGTCTACTGGGTGGACTGACTACGCTAAGTTGCCTTACAAGTGAAGCAACTACCTGGATTAATGCATAGCCTACATTAAATTAAAAATTTCTTGTGTATATTTAAGTATATAATTTCTAAATACAAATGCATCTGATATTAATAAATATTGCTTTTGCTTATTTCTGTATAAATTTACCCATAATGATCTGGCTTCATGTTAAAATTACTCGCTGCTATTGAATTGTGTTGTGTGTCCTATTTAAAATTTTAGAAACCAGCCAGAATACACAATACCAAATTTCAGAAATTGTATCCGCGAGAAATACATCGCTGTGAAGGTCCTAGATATTGGCTATCCTTGCCATATAGTGTACGCCCGTCCAAGACCCTTTAACTCTATTAATATAAATCTTCGTAAATACTTAATAATTAGCTATTTGCTCATCTGTTCTTCTTCTTCTTTTAATATTTTTATTATGTTGTTTTTTAATCTCAATTTAAAATTATATCCCTGCCTATTTGATCTGCACAAGTTCACCTGTAATCATTATTTTTCTTTAAGATCACCATAGTTAACATTTAGTTACTGTTTTCCTGTTGTATTTGCTTGTTTGTATGTTGTGTGTGTGAACTCTACAGGGTTGAATGACCCTTTTTGTGTACTTATTAAACTGAACTGAATTAATACGATCTCGTGCAGTAATTTTTGATCCGTATGTTTCGACAAAGTTTCGCTTATAAATGAAAATTGCCTCAAAATTAAACCAAAAGTTTGTGGTTTGGTGTCAGCACTTTCTGTTAGAATTTGAAGTGTAATAATAAATAAGCATGGTACTCTCTATCTCTATAGTTTGTTTTTAAAATGTTAAATTTAAATATGCTATAATTTTAGCATTTATTTTGGTCGCAATAATAAAAAAAATTAAATTGATACTAAACTAAATAATTTCAAATAATAATAATAATTATTATTAATAATTTCAAGAGACAGTCTCAGAAACCACATTTTACTTTCTATCAACATATGACAGTCAGTTTCATCTGTGTATTGGGAGGGGGAAGTCCCCCTCCCGCACCACCTCACCTCTCTTCCACCCATCGTTCAGAAAGGTTTAGTCTTTTTGCCCTAAGCGCTGTGTCATTGGACAAACACACAGCCACACGCACCCAGGCGTACAGAGAGGTACATGTAGGCGTACAGTTGTTGATCTCTGGGCGCACAGACAGAGGTACAGGCGTACAGACAGAGGTACAGGAGTATGGACAGAGGTACAGGCGTACGGACAGAGGTACAGGCGTACAGACAAAGGTACAGGAGTACAGACAGAGGTACAGAAAAAGATACAGGCGTACAGACAGACGTACAGGCGCACAGACAGAGGTACAGAAAGAGGTACAGGCGGACAGACAGAGGTACAGACAGAGGTACAGGCGTACAGAGAGAGGTACAGACAGAGGTACAGGCGTACAGACAGAGGTACAGACAGAGGTACAGGCGGACAGAGCGCTGTTGGCTAGAGTAAACAATTCTCACCACCTCTCCCACCCTCCCACCCACAACATCAACATTTGAGAGAGGTGGGGTGGTCTGAGAGAGAGTGCAGTCTGTTTACATTGAGCTGCATACACAATGCATACACAAATATACACAGCGCTATATACAAAAACTGCTGCTGCATTTCAGATACCACTGATAGAACACTGTAGAATCATAAACCAGGGTGAAAGCTAAAGCTAAAGGCAAGTTTAACGTCCTTTTCCTGCTCGATAGCATGTCAGCGACGGAAAGAGCTCAATATTTGAACCCTGTTGCTATTGATCCGCTGTCGAACAACTTGTCAACAAGCCACCGACTTATGAAAGAGGCTAAAGCCTAAGTGTTGTGATAAAAGTAACAAAATTTAAACGTTCGTTAAATATGCAGTTGATGAAGCGATATATGAATACTGCCCAGGGGTATCTGTTTAATCTTTTGACTTGATCGACGGTGTGATCACAGATAAACAATGAGCGACATAGTAGATTGTAAGTGGAGTTAAATCTAAAACTAGACAGTTTGTTTTCAGCCGGATCTCGTCGTCCTGATATTTCACGTCTCACTACGGTCATCTGCTTTAGTCGTCTTCTGCAAAACACTACTCAGTGACCAGAATCTAAACTGCTGTATTGTGTGCAAAGCAAAAGCGGTAACACAGTCGTTATAGTGCAACTGTTCATGGACACATTTATGTAGGACTATAGTTTCATATAGAGGCTTTAGTATAATATACATGTATATTATCTAATATTATATATATATATATATATATATATATATATATATATATATATATATACATATACATGTGTGTATATATATATATATATATATATATATATATATATATATATATATATATATATATATATATATATATAATCTAATTTATATATCAGTGGCCTAGTTATCTAGATTAAACACTGAGATTCTGATCTTAACACTTAATAATCAGACCATTTCAACGTTGCTTTCGTCAACAACAACAACAACAACAACAACAACAACAATAAAATTAAAGTGCTACTGTTGTCCACGACAACATTGAGCATTACGGTACCAAATGTTACTATGTGACGTTACTAAACTATTGCTAATTTAAACTACGTTTAAACTGCACTTTTGCCACTTGCATTGCTATACCATCATTTCCACGAATGTTTTGTAATTATGTTCGTATGGTCCATTACGAAAGTTCTTATGTTAATAATGTTTTCTATCGACGGATGTCAAACTGTTTTTAAAATAAACCAATACATAATATGTTAAATTGAACGTTGCAAGCTTTGAAAGCAATTTTGTCTGAAGCAAGTTTGTAGATTAAACAAACTTGAATATTGTTTTTGTTTCACAGTCGCAGCAGCTAAAGGTAAACACGGATAGGCTGGCTCTGTTATTTTCTCGCTCAGTCTGTGTGCGAATAATCAATCGATTGTTTATTTTACCCGCTCACCACCCCCAAAATCTAACCCCCAATCTTACCCCAACCCCCTCACTTACCTTCATTTCTGTCAGCAGCAGAATGTTTACAAAAGCCCGGGCGAAGCGCTAATGCGCGCATTGGCCTTGGGGTGAAATAAAACCGTTTCAAAAGTGGGTTAAAATTAGTTCAGTTTTAGGGGTAAAAGGTGCGAATAGACCTCGATATAGTTATGACCCCTGTGGTTATTATGGTGTTAAATTAACGGGGTGATGGAATTTTGAAATCAGGATTTTATAGGTAGACCTCCCCCCGCCCAGAAATGATTTCATCTGAAGGTTTTATAAAAACAGACGAGTGATGGTCGACTTGTGTACACGCTTTATTGACTGAATTGTGTACAGAAGACATACAATTTTGTGTGTGTGTGCGTATGCTTGCTGTATGTAGGTGCCTGTGTGAGTGTGTGCTGATTGTGTGTGTGTTTGTGTGTGTGTATGTGTGTGAGTACTTGTGCGTATGTGTGAGTGTGTGTGTGAGTGCGTACGAGCGCTTGCGTGTATATGCGCGTATGTATATATGTATAAAGACTAATTTTAAAAATAAGCGAATGCCATGAAATACAACCTGAGTGTAAACATTTTGCTAAATCCTACGCCAGTGGCGAAAACTTTCCACAGCGTTTAGAAATCCTGGAGCAAAACGAGTCCTTGCCGCGATGACAAATATGGAAAACGTCGGTGGTCAAATGCCTTCAAGCAAAATCTTGAGCTAATCCCAGAGAACATCGAGCAGGACTTAGGAAACAGCCGGCTGGATTAGGGAACTAGAAGGAGAGAGAGTGGAGGAGGGGGTCCTAGCTGGAAGAGTCTTAATGAAATGATGTTTCTTTAGGATCTCTGCGTAGAGAACAGGACTTGCGACAGTTTTCTGTTCTTACCTTCAGCTCATATCATTCCAGTTACATCAGTGTTCATCCAGTGAGTATCGTAGAGGTCAACTGGAGGCATTCTGGAGTGATGAAAGTAAATGAGTGATAAGCTGTCTAGCCAAACTGATAGGTGGGGTATTTATCCACTAGCCTACAAACAATTGGGGCAATGGCCACTAACCCCACATACAAGTGAGGTGTTAAGTCGCCTAGCCCCACAAAAAATGGGGTGTTAAGTCGCCTAAGCCCCACATACAAGTTGGGTCTTAATACCCTAGCCCCACTAACAATCAATCAATCAATAAATCGGTAAGAATTTAACGTCCGATTCTTCGCAATAAGGCAATGTCAGGGACATTCAAGTGGGGTACTAAATCGCCTAGCCCCACATACAAGTGGGGTGTTAATCCGCTAGCCCCACACACACAATCAATCAATCAATCAATCAATAAGAATTTAACGTCCAGTTCCTCGCAATAAGGCAATGTCAGGGACATTCAAATGGGGTGCTAAATCGCCTAGCCCTACATACAAGTGGGATGTCAATCCGCTAGCCCTACATACAATAAATCAATCAATCAATCAATAAGAATTTAACGTCCGGTTCCTCGCAATGAGGCAATGTCAGGGACATACAAGCGGGGTGTTAAATCGCCTAAGCCACACAAACGAGTGGGGTATTAGATATCCTAGCCCCACGGATAGGCCTGACACCCGTCGAGCGTGTTTACCGATGGCGAATGTAAACAACTGTTACTGAATGCTCGCAGCTCTAGCAAATAACTTATCATCCACTGCCTCGTATTTCTATAAATATCGACCGATAGACATACGTGGTCATACAGACAGAGTGACATAATGAGTCAACCATATAGGCAAGCAGGCAAATAGAGAGAGAGAGAGAGAGAGAGAGAGAGAGAGAGAAAGAGAGAGGGAGAGAGAGAGAGAGAGAGAGTGAGAGAGAGAGTATATAAGTCATTTAGAGTCATAGAATTTAAAACAAATTAATTTAAAGAAATATAATCTGTCAGTTTAATACAAGAAATCTAAGTAATCTATTTGAATGTTTCCTTGAATTCAGTATTTCGGTGTTAACGGTTTAGCAATTGGCGCCTTTCATTTTCAATTCTTAGATATATTGTAATAACGTTATTATCGTATTCTTCCCTATTCCACCTGAACCCTGTGCTTGTGTGATTGAGCCGTTATGAAGTGCGAGCTCAAATCAACCTAGCAGGATTTAACGTCCGGTTCTTCACTCGAAGATATTGTCAGAGACGTTCACAGCGTAGCGACACATTTTACAATGAAGATCTCTGGCTCTTAGAACGCACTCATAAGCTCTTATTTAGCTGAACACCAGTACGAGGAACATAAATACATACACAGCAGCTGATGATTGATGGAAAAGAATTGGAAGAAAAAATAAGATACAAATCTCAAGCATATCCTATATTATTATATGTTATATTACTATACTAGCTGATGCATATAATTACATAGCTATATAATTTGCCGTTTAATATATATTTTTCTCTTACTGGCGTACATAGAGTTAATAAGAAAATGTACTGTCACCCTATTAATAATTAGAGTGTTCTCGGGACCTTCGATATTCTTTAATATATATTTTCTGGGAATGTTCTTGAAGTGACTTTTTCAAGAAATTGTCTTTTCCTTCATATCACATTAACGACACTGGGCAATGCTTTGAGGTCAATGAAGCATTTTTGTAGTTGCATAATTTTCAAAGAAACTGAAAATAGTCAGCTGTTTATATAGAGCCTTAGCTTGAGTAAAGCTTACCTTCTCATAATTTGGATTTTGATTAAAAAAATGGACCTAGTGTTCTCACCTTATACACACACACACGCACGCACACACACATATATACATACATATATATATATATATATATATATATATATATATATAGTATATACTATACATGTACAGTATATAGTATATAGCTGCAGAAATATGTTTAAATATTTGTATTTTTAAATGTAAGTTTATTGGTTGCTATACTTCACAACACACGAGGTAACAAGCATTGGGCTGTTATAAGCTCGTCTTGTTTGCTTTTAATCGAGCGTGAAATCTAATTTACTAACAAAACAAACTGTTTGATTACTTAATCATGCTTAGTCATTGCTCAACTGAAGTAGACTGGTAAAATAAGAAAAGATAGGACCTGCCAGTGGGAAGTACACTAAGAGAGAGACAAACGTCAATTATAAAAAGTACACATCCCTTGCTCTTTCGTGGAATAAAGCCAAAGAAGGTAAAAAAGTAAAAACTTTTAGTGGAATATCTGTATCTACATCTAATGCCTCAACAAATCCGTTTTCAGATAGAATGATTGTTTCAGATGGGTGAGATGTAGGCCAACTCTGGGTATAGAAAGTGCAGTGAACTGGGGGACCAGCCAGCAGAGTAGGGGAGTAGCTAGCCCCGGTGGGGGATGGGTTGAGCTTTTCACTGATAAATAAACAGAACTCTGAGAGAGAGAGCACTGAATAAACATCTGAGTCAACATCTGAGTCAACATCTGAGTCAACATCCGAGTCAACATCCGAGTCAACATCTGAGTCAACATTTGAGTCAACATCTGAGTCAACATCTGAGTCAACATCTGAGTCAACATCTGAGTCAGACTAAACAAAATCCCCTCACTGGGGCTTAAGGGAGCAGTGGCAGGGCTAAGATCAGGATTTGAGGTACTAGGCGCTGAGGTACTAGTAGCTAGTCATTAGTAAGTGCACGAGATCTCAAGTAACGATAGCTCGAGTGTGTCAAATTATCTTGAATAGAAGTCCTAATTGTGCTTCTGAGCCTTGACGTGAACACACTAGAGATTTCATTGCTATGCTTCAGTTAGTTAACAGTTTCTAGGGCTAAAGAAGCAGAGATAACAACAGCAAAACAGCCTTAGAAAAAACGACAACAGAGACAACAACAGCATCAACAAGTTGACAACATGTTTTCAGTGCAATGAACATGAGTCAATATTCAAACATTAAAGCAAAACGATTAACATAGTAAAATAATAATTATTATTAAAGAACATAATAAAGTATAAACAATTATAGTCCATTGAAGAAAAAAACACAATAAAACCAATAGCATAAACACGAATACAATGTAATGCGGACCTGAATCCGATCATTAAGTTAAGTAATTTAACTTATATACAAGTATATACTTATATATATATATATATATATATATATATATATATATATATATATATATATATATATACTTATATAAATGATATAATAATATATATACTATTATTATATATAGATATATACTTGTATATATATATATATCTAGATATATATATATATATATGTGTGTGTGTGTGTATATATGTATATATATATAATATTTAAATATATTTTTAAAATAAGAAAAATATGGAATTATACGTACATCTAATTAAAATAACATCATGACTTGTTGAATAATTACCATTCTAACAATGTAGCTAGCCTATCCGATTTTACTGGTATAGTTACTGGTATAGGTATGGACTGAGTTGTATGTTTACTTAGTCAAACAATTGTTTACTTTATCTGGCGGATATAATGCGAGGCAGAATTATATATCTCGAGCTGTTTTGATAAAGAAAATCGCGTATTTGCACAGGCATGGACATACAACCGTCTCGTTGATCGAAACGCGTTGTTGCGCTGTATACTTTCCTATGTATAAACAGAGTACGTGACATTCTACAGATTTTCTTGTTTACGCTCTTGTTTTAAGCTAACATGTTATATTTTTATAACGTCGTAAGAGAAAGTTGATAAAGAAAATATGAGAATAATGAGATATAACTGCCAAAAGCAAGAACTAGTAAGGCTCTAAAGTAGCAATTTTAAATTGAGCAAACTAAGCATCAATGGTAGGCCTTAATGTTTTTCTCTACTTAACATTACTTCCGAATAATCATGTTTCATATGTCATTATCATGCGATGAAATGGGCAAAAAGTTCACCTTGATTGATTCTATGATTGATTAATTGAATGATTGCTTACACATAATGACGTTATTATTCTGTGATTGAGTTGACTATTTCATCTGTTAGATCTAATGTTAGATTGATTGATTGATTGATTGATTGATTAAGTAAGTTTGGTTTTTCCTAAGCACTCAGCCACGCTCTGTACTCACAAAGTCGGGTCGATGCATCACTTACAGGCGTAGAACCTCGGCGTTAAATTTCATTCTATACTAATATAACAGCGCCAGTATTCCACTGCACCTATAGAGAGCCACACAGTATGGAAGAAGCTTACATGAGATAGATTACACATTTGAATTACAGATGATTACGCGCTGTAATTAGAGATATTGTTTAGTACGGCGTTGAGATGTGTAAGGACCAGTACGTAGATCATGCTACAGTATTTACATGCTGGAGTTGAATCCGTGGAGAGTAAATCAAACGAGTGGCCGTGGATAACTGCCAGTCCTGATTAATGTGATATTGTTTGCTTGATGAAACAGTAGATGATGATGCGGTAATTATAATCTAGCTATTTCTAATGTACTGTTTATTGTATATATTATATATGATCATTACGATGCTTTCTTTGGACTGATTTATCATTCCAAATAATTTATTTATGTGGGTAATTATCATCTAGCAGTTTCTAAAAAGCTGGTAAAGCTAAGGTTAGCGTCAGTTTTCTCACTCGAAAGCGATGTCAATGACGGGCACTGTTTATTGTTACTATTGTACTGTTTATTGAATACATTATATACGATGCTGTTTATGCCGCTATGATTAGATAGTTACTGACTTCATTATGTATGTGTTGAAATACATTAAGAGAAAATAAGATTTAAAAGCTGGTAAAGCTAAAGTTAAAGTCAGTTTCTTCACTCGAAAGCGATGTAAGTGACGGGTGAGCCCAGGATTTGAATCCCGCACATATTTATCCGCGGTCGAGCATCTTACCGACATCGCCACTGGCTCCAGCCAGTACGACAACACCTGTCACTGCAGGCAACAATCGTATTCTCTCATACGAAAGCTTTCTTTCAGAATTTCTTTAACTACTCTCTAGAACAACCCCACTCCGTGATCGAATTTTCAGTACAAATTAACAGGTTCCTTAATTTTAGTTAAAATCTTTGATATATTCGGAGCTATATGGATAATTGCTGTTATAAATTAGACTATAAATATAAAAATATGGGATTGACTGATGATATGGTGTGGGACAGAGAGGACTGGAGAAAGTCTATTCGTATTCCGACCCTAGTTAAACTAGGATTTAAGGGAAGATGATGATAATGATATCATTCTTATCATAAAAAGCTAAACAAAATACTGATTTATTTCTGATAAGTTACAATTTAGACCCATTTTTGTTGCCCTAAACCAACGTTTACATGTAGAGAATCCACTGATATGAAGATTGGAAAGTCTAGAGTCGAGGTCGAAGCTTCCACCTGAAACAAGACTTTACATGTATATCAAGGTATATGGAGTAAAGTATCTCATACTCGACGGGATTATAAAACATGCACTTGCTCCTGTTTACATCCTCAAACAAGGACGTACTGATAGCTTTAATCCGAATATATATATATAATCTTTATTCACAAAAATGTGGTAGTATACAATAAAGGAAAATAAGACAACATAAAAATACAATCTGAATTAGGCAAACAAAAGAAATATAAAATATAGCATTAGTCGCAAGTCATGATCAGCTAATATATCAGTCAATAGCAAGTAATGATCAGCTAATATATCAGTCAATAGCAAGTCATGATCAGCTAATATATCTGTCAATAGCAAGTCATGATCAGCTAATATATCAGTCAATAGCAAATCATGATCAGCTAATATATTAGTCAGTAGACAGTCATGATCTCCAAAGTTTCACCATATTTTAATTTTCTGCCTAAGCGAAGCCATTTCTCTGTTTTTCTAGGACTAATAGCACTATATTAATAACAAAATATAGCATGCTAGTGATGGCCTCACTATAGTTACCAGTAATCGGCTCAATTCAGTAACCCTGATCATCAACTACAAGGTAAACATCCGACAGCATTCAGCCGTGTATTGCCATGTTTTATCACTCACAGTCTGATGTGTAACATGTTTACATTACAGCATCGTACAATAGCGCCTTGTTCGCTACAAAAAACCTGGTGAGAATTAGGCACACAGGTGATAAGGTATTGTCGACTGTGTTACGAATGTCCTCGACACAGAATTAGTACTTAATTCAGAATGATGACTCTATTGGTCAAATATGATATAAAGTTTTGGACTTATTTTGAAGGTATATTGACCAAATTAGGTTATTGAAAGCCGATCATAAGATAAACGGCGATTTTAGTTTAAAGTTCTCTATTTGTAGACTCTTTAAGGGTTAATCCGTAGTTTCTGTTATACTGTTCGTTCTTTATTTTTCATTTCTTGTTCTGATTATACTGCCATGTATTTTGGTGAATAAAAATCATGTGACAGTTTTTATTATTACTATTTAGTATTATTTATTATTATTCCAATTATAAGCACATCGGCCTTTGCTTTCCTCTGAGCAGTTTCATAAGCAGTTGAAGACCTATCTTTTCCATCTCTCTTTTCCATCCAGTGTCCATGAGCAACGACCTGCGCCTAAACCACCTTTTCTTTAACTCCCTTTACTTTGGACTGAATTTCTGGATTTTGGAATTTGCACCGTTTTTGGACCTTCTTTTTTTGCTCGCTGGCTTGATTTTGTCTCAATAGTGATCGATGTTGTCATTGATGACTGTAGCACTCTAATTGTTGTTATGTTATGTTATGTTTCTTTTTGTTACTCGCTTTGGTATCTCTACTTCTGGAGATCAGGAACAAGCTTCCTACTTCCGGGCCGCATTGTTTACGTTTAGTCGTGTTATTCACTATACGAAAATTATTCCTAAAGACATTTATGCAATAATAATTAGTGTTGTTATTAATCAGCATAATTTCGGATAGGATATGGATTTGAAGAGAAAGGCGTCGGATATGTCCCTTGTGCAGGTGAAAAAACCTCGCAGTGAACTGATGGTTCATAAAGATGCCGCGATGAAGGTATGTACCGCAGGAAAGCGTAATTTTGTAATTATTTTAATTTATTTTTGATCTTCTGTTAGTTAAAATAGAACTTTTGCGTCAAACCGTGACTTGATAATTTAAATAATTAAATTAAATTAATTGATTTAAATATTGAATGGAAATTTTCACTTAGAAGCAGGTAATGCTAGAGTTAGTTGGGCTCAGTCTGTTTATGTATCTAGTAGTTTTACTTAATTAATTAATTTATCTTATTTTATGCATTAATATCCCTAACCCAAACCTTAGTAAAAAGAGCTTGACTCATAAGGGTTAGAATTCTACAGATAGACTGTTATTGACAACTGTAATAGCGAATTGTCGTTATAGTTGCTTAGGACTGTCGTTATTCTAATTGCCTCGTAAAACAAATTTTATTTATCATGTTTATGAAAACGGATGAACACAGGTGCATTCGTTGATTATACATGATTTTATCTACAGTATTGTCAATGGCTGGAGCCAGTGGCGAAGTTGGTAAGATACTCGACCGCAAGGCCAGTATGTGCAGGGTTCAAGTCCGGGGCTCGCCCGTCACTGACATCGCTTTCGAGTGAAGAAACTGACGTTAACCTTAGCTTTACCAGCTGTTTTTTTCTAATTTCATCGTAAGGCAAACCTTATTTTTCATGTATATGAAAAAGATGAACACAGATGCATTAGTTGATTATACATGGTTTTATCTACAATATTAACTATGGTCACTGACTGATCAGCACAAGTGCATTACACACAATTTTGTCTACAATATTATCTATGGTCACTGACTGATCAGCGCAAGTGCATTACACACAATTTTGTCTACAATATTATCTATGGTCACTGACTGATCAGCGCAAGTGCATTACACACAATTTTGTCTACAATATTATCTATGGTCACTGACTGATCTGCAGTCTAGATTACACATGATTTTATCTCTAATGTTGTAGATAGTCGCTGACTTATCTGCACGGGTGCATTAGGTGATTTCATATGATGTTATCTACAATGTTTTATTACAATGACTGCTGTTCTACTGTAGGGACCTCAGAGAACATCTCACCTCAGATCTCCTATAATGCTTCTCTCTGGTCACGAGGGCGACATCTTCTGCACAAAGTTCTCTCCCACTGGTCAGGTGCTGGCCTCTGCCGGGTTTGATCGGCTCATTCTACTGTGGAGTGTGTACGGAGACTGCGACAATCTGGCCACCATCAAAGGTCACACTGGCGCCATCATGCAGCTTAACTTCAGCACTGACGGAAGGTTTGTCCTACTCTCTCTTGTCTGTAGCTTTGGTTTTTTTGTTTTTTGTTTCTAAGATTTTATTTGAAAAATTAACTTTTCACAAATTAAAAATAATTTGTGGGAATAATGTGGCGAGTTAACAGATTAAGGTTAGTTCGTGTGTAGTTGTAAGGCACATTGTTGTTCTTTAAACTCTATGTCTTAGAATTTAAATCCATTACGAAGATGTAATGTTATAATGAAAAAAGCTGGTAAAGTAATTGTTAGCATAAGTTTCTTCACATGAAAGCGATGTCAGTGACGGGCGAGCCCAGGATATAAACCCTGCAGATACTGATCTGCAGTCCAATGTCATACTGACATTGCCACTGGCTCCAGCCAGAAGAACTAGAATAACGAGAGCTGCACCTTTGTTCTTCAGCGTTTCATTTACCAATTCCTAGGACCAGGCTATTAATTACACTTAACACTTAAAGGACAGACTAGAGGCGTATTTTATTATGATTGATTGATTAATTGATTGACTGATGTAACAGTCAGCTGGTTTCGTGCGCCACTGATAAGATGTGCTCTCTATGGGACGCTGAAGTGTGTGAGAGGATTCGTAAATTCAGAGGTCATCAGTCTTTTGTGAACTCTGTGGACGTTGCTCGCAGGGGTCCTCAGATGCTCTGCAGCGGCAGCGATGACGGTACTGTGCGGGTAAGATGCTTGGCTCTGATCGTAGAGTTCAATGTTCAAATCACAGCATTTCAAATTTATGGTTTAGTACTAATAGGCCAATGCCTGCTATAGATAAAGCTCGTAAAGCTAAGGTTAACGTCAGTTTCTTCATTCGAAAGCGATGTCAGTGACGGGCGAGCCCAGGATTTGAACTCTGCACATACTGATCCGCGGTCCTTATATCTTACCAACGGCGCCACTGGCTCCAACCAATGGTGATTACTAATAAGAGTCTTTAGTGTGGTTAATAAAATAATTATTAATAGTAATTGCTTAAGTATATAATTACAAGTAATTATAATTCTAATTAGTAAGTAATTATTGTAATAAATTACTGTAATTGAGATAGTTTGAGGTAATTGAAGGAGGATTGGAGGGGAAGAAGGTTAGGGGAAGATTATATTATTTATATTTGTAATTTAATTAATTATCCATTTAACGTAATGTTAAATTCTAGAGTAAATTGCTATTGCATTTTTTTATTTTACTGTTTTGCTCACTGCAGTACTGGGACTCAAGGCGTAAGATTTGCATACAGACTCTACAGAGCAACTTTCAGGTGACGGCCACTTGTTTCAACGATACGACGGAGCAGATTCTTAGCGGAGGCATTGACAATGACATCAAGGTATTGATTGAATTGAGTGATAGAAATGATTTGATGTATTGATGTGATGCCCTGTATAATATTTTGATTGATTGATTGATTTATACATTGATGTGATGTCACTCTCTGCGACTTCTTAAAACTATGGGATGTTAGCTAACTGACTGACTGTAGTTGATACTTGCCTATGACATGACTGATTGATTGACTGATTGATTGATTGACTGATCTATTGATTGATTGATTGATTGATTGACTGATCTATTGATTGACCGATCTATTGATTGACTGATTGATTGACTGATTGATCGATCTATTAATTGATTGATTGATTGACTGATTGACCGATCTATTAATTGATTGATTTATTGGCTAATTGATTGATGTACATGACTGATGTTTGATCACTGGATCTGCACTGTTTTTAAGCTTTTGTCTCTCTTTTCAGCACATTTTTCAAATCGTTTGGGTCAATTGATCCGTAGTGATGTGTACTATGAGGACGTCGCTGACATCATCCTTGTCTGATAAAACGTACTTTAAACTTATTATTATACATGCTCTTTATTATGCATGGATTGATGTCATGAGGTGCTGACTGTTGTATTATTTTAATGACTTGATTGATTGATTGATGTGTTGATTAATGTACTGATAGATGTATTGATTGATTGATGTATTGATTGATTGATGTATTGATTGATTGATGTATTGATTGATTGATTGATGTATTGATTAGCATATTGATTGATTGATTGATTGATGTAGGTGTGGGACTTGAGACGCAATGAACTGCTGTACGCTATGAAGGGTCATACAGACACAGTGACTGGACTTGAACTCAGCCCTGATGGTTCATATCTCCTCTCTAACTCCATGGACAACACTGGTAACTATTTCTCCTCTCTAACTCCGTGAGTTCACTAGACGAATTCATCAGATGAATTCACCTGATGAATTCACTAGCTCAGCCACACTTTGGATATGATGTAGTATCATTATTGACTGTTTGATTGATTGAGTGATTGTGATTGATTGATTAATTGAGTGATTGATTGATTGATTAGTTAGGATATGGGTTGTTAGACCCTACGCTCCACAAGAGATATTTGATTGATTGATGGATTGATTGATTAATTAGTTTGGATATAGGACGTCAGACCATATGCTCCACAAGAGAGATTTGATTGATTGATTGATTGATTGATTAGTTAGGATATGGGACGTCAGACCATATGCTCCACAAGAGAGATGTGTCAAGATCTTTCAGGGAAATCAACATGTGTTTGAAAAAGTGAGTAGCTGTTCATTATTTGTTTTCTTATTTTGTTTTATTTTATATATTTATATATTTATTATATATAATTTTATTTTAATCTTATATTTATTTATTTTATATTTATTTTATTTATATATTTTTTATATTTTATTTTCTTAGCTTATTGTTTTGTAATTCTTTACTAGTAATTGACAGCTTAGTTGTTAAGCTTCCTGGTATTTATTTTACATTAAAGAACTGGGTTTAATTCTCTGCAGTCATTTGTAAACTCTCATTCAGTCATCATCGTTCCTTAATCCCATTTTAAATAGAATCGAGATTGGACACTTTGTAGTAATTTCTGGAACCTACGTTGAACTTTGTTAACAGACCTGGATGAGTTTATTTTACAAGAGGTAGAAAATGTTTGTATTAATTATATTATTGGAGAGAATTATTCTACAGCAATTACAGGGTTGATCTATTGACTGATTGAATGATCTGTTGACAGATTGATTGATCTATTGACTGATTGAATGATCTGTTGACAGATTGATTGATCTATTGACTGATTGATTTATTGATCTATTGACTGATTGATTGATCTGTTGACTTCTTAATCTATTGATTGATTGATCTAATGCCTGATTGTTTAATTGATTGATCTATTAACTGATTGATCTATTAACTGATGATTCTTTTGACTGATTGACTGACTGATTGACCTATTGGTTGATCGACTGACTGATTGATCTACTGACTGATTGAGTTATTGATTGTTCTATTGACTGATTGATCTATTGACTGATTGATCTATTGACTGATTGATCTATTGACTGATTGATCTATTGATTGATTGATCTATTGACTAACTGATTGATATACTGACTGATTGACGCAGAACTTGCTGCGATGTGCATGGAGCAGTGACGGCAGTAAGGTGACAGCGGGGTCTGGTGACCGCTATGTCTACGTGTGGGACACCACGTCACGACGTATCCTCTACAAGCTGCCCGGTCACGCTGGCTCTGTCAATGAGGTCGACTTCCATCCGTTTGAGCCCATCAGTGAGTTCTGATAGCTTTTAGCTCTGTGTTGTCGTGGATAGTACTGCTTTTGATAGCAGCGATGAGTTAACGTCAGTTTTCAATCTGAAGATGATGTTAGGGTTGTGCAGTTGATGAAATAAAGTGTTTGAATATTCTCAGATTAGAGATTTAAGAAAATTCTCTTGCTGTATGAGCTGTGTGTAGCTATGTGTAGCTGTAAACCATTGCCATTATCTGTAGCCGGTGGCAATGTCGATAAGATACTTGACCGCGGATCAGTATGTGCGGGGTTCAAATCCTGGGCTCGCCCATCACTGACATCGCTTTCGAGTGAGAAAACTGACGTTAACATTAGCTTTACCAGCTTCTTAAATCAGTTGCTTTAGTGGGCGTCTGAGCAGTGGATGTTAACAGTCTATATTCTATATTCTAGTTGAAGAGTAAGTTTGTAGGGGCCGTTAACTTATAGAAGAATTTACCTGTGGCAAGATTGGATAATGAGTGTCTTGATTGATAGATGATTGGTTGATTGATTGATATTGATGATTGTGTGGTTGATTGATTAATTGATTGACTGATGATTGATTGATTATTTCATTGATAATAATTGATTCATCGGCAAGGTTTAATCAATGATTAATTAATTAGTTGATTGACTGATGATTGATTGATTGATTTCGTTGCAGTTGCTTCAGGCTCTAGTGATAAGAGAATATATCTTGGGGAGATTGACTCTTAAGATTATAATTGTCTGAGCAACAACAACAGCAGCCTGTGACTCTTACTCATCTCATAAGATTATCTGAGCAACAACAACAGCAGCCTGTGACTCTTACTGATCTCGTAAGATTATCTTAGCAACAACAACAGCAGCCTGTGACTTGTGACCAGAGAGCTCATTGGATAGAACAGTTATTTCAATTAATTAAATAATTTCAGTTAATTATGTCTTTTGTTGTCCACATTCTTGCGGCTATTTGTGTGCTTGTGTATGTGTGCATATGTTTAGATTTGCTTCTGCATTTGTGTGTGTTTGCACATTTGTGTATGCATGAGTTCTTGTGTTCCTGTTAGTGCTTGTGTTGCTATGGGTGCTTGTGTTTATGTGGGTGCATGTGTGTGTATGTACCCGGCATAATGAGACACTGTTATACTACACTATATTGTACAAACTAATCTCGCCATAGGAAACATTGACTGACTGGGTAGCTGTAATATTTTTTGAAGGGTGAAAGAGATTCTAGCTTGGTATGTCAGGGGATGTCAGAGTATGTCAGGAGATGTCAGAGTATCTCAGGGGATGTCAGAGTATCTCAGGGGTTGTCAGAGTATGTCAGAGGACACGATTTAATCAAGTGTGTGGAACTAGTGTTACTGTGTACTGCTACTGTGTAGATCAGACTACACTTTAACTGATTTAAATGCTACTGCTTCAGAGCCAGTATCAGTTTATCATATTCAGCAATATCTGCATTAGTCGCCTCCTTATGACAAGTGCGGTTCTAGGTTGATTGAGAGGTTCTGAGGATTTACGTGGATTCTGAGCTGATTTATGTCGTTGTTTATTATAAACTAAGCAAATACACAGTTTTCTCAGTGATTTTTATTTTATTTAAAGTTGCGAAAACCAAGATAAACTATAAATTAACTAATACAACTAGGTTGAGTTAATGATGTAACTTCCTTCAGAATCTGTATGAAATCACTGACTTGGTCCAATGCATAAATTCTCAATATAGCCTGTTATCGTATTTTAATCATGAGTACTCCATCGATCATTGACACCTGCTATCTCAAGACCATGATACTGAAATGATTTCGTGTTGCTTTCCTTGGTATCTGCGTTAATCGACCTCTACTTGTTTGATGGTTGCTTTTTTACTCTGGTGGGTTTTTGTTTTCATTCAGTGTATTATCTGGATTTGAATGCTCAGTATCAGTTAACAACAATTAAGAGGTAATTTCAGTAGCTTGTTAATAAATCAATCAAGCAATGTGATCAATCAATCAAATTGACCAATCAATCAATGTAATAAGTCAATCAATTGGTTCATCAGTAAACGTAAATCATTGTTGTCTTTATTATACAATATGTCACTCTTCTAGTTAGAGAAATATGTTAAACTTATACAATGTTTCTATGCCTAGCATTCTCTTTATGTCAATTGTTTGACAGTTACCGGTTTGACGTGAACAAAGTTTGAAAAAATGCGAATGTAAAAACCCCTTTTAGGCATTTATTTTAAGTTATATTTAATTTAGCAATTTCTTGTGTTTCTTCGTGAGTCCTGCAATCTCCATAAGTTAAATGGAGCAGAGAGTATAGAATATTAAATTGGTTTTAGACTGTTAGGAGTTCGCTTCGTCCAACCATTTCTTGAGCGTCTACGTATTACATAAAAAATTCTAGGCAACCGATTGAGTCAGATTGAATAGGAATTAAAGCAGAAGAAGCAAATTACGTAGAATTGAATAAAACGCAGAAATTAAACTGTAACATCCAAGGGCTTCCGTCAATAAAAAGTTATGCCGTATAAAATTTTAAATGATCATGATCAAAATATTTCGAGTCTCAAACAACTTACAGTAGTACTAGAAAGCTGTGTTTAGATACCTGATAGCAGCCAAAGTGCTGCAAATAGGAATCATATAATTTTGAATTTGTTTCACACTACGGTTTGATTTCATGATAAGATTTTAGGGGCAGCATATTCTCATGCGATATTGAAATAAGAGGTTAAACTTTCCGCATACTAGACTCAACGGAAGCCCTGCTACACATGCATCGTTCTACGATGAGGTAATCTACGAACCTCTGGATATATTATATATACATGTATATTATATATATATATATATATATAATATATAAATACATATATATATTACATATATATATATATATATATATATATATACATGCATATATATATATATATATATATATATATATATTATGCATGTATATATTATATAAGAGGAAGAGAGAAGAGAGAGAGAAGAGATAGTCTATATATACATATATATACTATATATATATATATAATATATATACTAAGAGAGATAGAGAGAGAGAGAGAGAGAGTCTATATATCTATATATATATATATATATATGTATATATATATGATATATATTATATATATATATTATATATATAATATATAGAGAGAGAGAGAGAGAGAGAGAGAGAGTCTATATATATATATATATATATATATATATATATGTATATATATATGTATATATATATATATATATATATATATATACATATAATATACCCAGAGGTTCGTGGTAATCACAAGAAAACGAAAGAAAAGAGAATGCAAGCCGACTAGAGACATTACACTGCTGATGAAATGGACTAGAAGCAATGTGCACTATTTACATAGATCTTCACTATACTATGTACAGATAGACTAACAGCAGCCCTACGATGTTATATGTACAACAAACGGGTCTATTTCATTGCATAGACCCATGCAGTAGGCCTATGTAATTAAATATCAATTATTACAAGATCATAGTACAAGATCATAGTACAGAATCATAGTACAGGTCCTACAGGATCATAGTACAGGATCATAGTACAAGATCATAGTACAAGATCATAGTACAGGATCATAGTACAGAATCATAGTACAAGATCATAGTACAGAATCATAGTACAGGTCCTACGGAATCATAGTACAGGATCATAGTACAGGTCCTACAGGATCATAGTATAGGATCATAGTACAGGATCATAGTACAAGATAATAGTACAGAATCATAGTACAGAATCATAGTACAGGATCATAGTACAGAATCATAGTACAGGGTCATAGTACTTTAATCAGTCATGAATATAACGAAACGATAGATTCCAATGAAGCTAAGAATATTCAGAAGTAAATCGAAGAATAATAAAATCTCTCTCTCTCCCTTTCTCTCATTGTAAAGCTTAGTGGCAGAGCCATGGCACAAACCTTCCTCTTCTAAATATTTAACTTTTCTTTAAAATGATATGAACAATATTCTCCATTATTAATTTCCTTATTAATATAAATGCTCTCTCACACTAATATTATTCTTCCTGTCATTGCATGCCCTATCCAGTTCTTCTTCCTGTCATTGCATGCCCTATTCAGTTCTTCTTCCTATCACTGCATGCCCTATCCAGTTCTTCTTCCTATCATTGCATGTCCTATCCAGTTCTTCTTCCTGTCGTTACATGTCCTATCAAACTCTTCTTCTTATCTCTCTATGCATTCATCCGTTGTTTTACAATTATTTGTATGCGTTTTATTCCATTATCAAAGTTTTAGTGCATTATTTTATAAGAATCACAATACCATAAGTAGAAATCTTCTTTCTGTAGCATACAAGCGTCACGTTTAGGAATATCGTCCACTACAGCTTTCGCTAGTTTGGCGATGCGAAAGAGAGAAAAAAGAGCTTTGATCACTTCCAATGGGTCTAAGCTAATTTTACTTCCTTTTTGGTTTGGCAGAATTTTGAAGTATCTATTTAAAATTGTTCTGTTTGACTTACAGAATATCGGTCATCTGTGTAAATAGGTTTGACTACGGTAGATCGAGCTGTATATTGCACACTTGTGTGGACTCAATAGAGAGGTAGACCACAATTGAAGTGGCATGCAGTAATTAAGAAGGACATGAAAAATAGGGGATTGACTGATGATATGTTGTGGGACATGGAGGACTGGAGAAAGTCTATTCGTATCCCGACCCTAGGTAAACTAGGATTTAAGGGAAGAAGATGATGATGATGACGTGTCGACTCGATATGTAATCACCTCTTATAGACACCATTCTTTTGCGCATCAATTTCATATATTAGTGATAATTCGACACCCACTGGATTCCGAGCAAAAGATGTTGTGGTACCAGCTTGATGGCACGTTTAGATGCATAGTTCGCATTATCATAATTCTCCTGAACAATGCTCTATACCAAACATCATTTTCTCCTATTTAATTATCTATTCATCCTATCACAGCCAGCACGTCTCACCGGCTAGAAGCAACAACAACAACAGTATTTAACGGCAGTTTTCCCATCCGATGGAGGTCTGACTCAACCACCGGATAAACAAATGGAATAGTTGAGCTGATGGCAGCTGATCTTTAGTGAGATAAAAACAATAATGAAAGTCAGTAGTGAATGCTTGAGCAATGTTCTACTTAATTCTAAGCACAAGTCACTATTCTATGAAGATAGAGGCTATTTCAAGATGACTTTGAGAAAGAGAACATAGATGATCTAGTTTATGAGCTGTGAGTATATGTAGCACATTACAAGCTGAATTGCATATCCAATCATCTGGGTTGCAGACATTACACATTCCCTAATTTCTCGTCTGCAATAATGTCAAACACCATACGACTTCCTCTATTCAGATTCCAACAGAGGCATTCATACTTTCACGACGTTGAGGTCGAGCGATTCATTAACA
The DNA here is from genome assembly GCA_905160935.1 of Enchytraeus crypticus. Lineage (NCBI taxonomy): Eukaryota > Metazoa > Annelida > Clitellata > Enchytraeida > Enchytraeidae > Enchytraeus > Enchytraeus crypticus. Next base: position 1,907,450 of record CAJHZI010000517.1, on the reverse strand, counting down.
GTTTCATAAAATTGGAGATAATTTCTACCTGAAGTAGCCTCTTGTCAAATCTCCTAATCCCGCCTGCAGAGATAATTTATCCCTGAAGTAGCCTCTAATCGTATCTCCTAGCCCCGCCTACAGAGATAATTTCCACTTGAAGTAGCCTCTAATCGTATCTCCTAGTCCCGCCTACAGAGATAATTTCCACTTGAAGTAGCCTCTAATCGTATCTCCTAGCCCCGCCTACAGAGATAATTTCCACTTGAAGTAGCCTCTAATCGTATCTCCTAGCCCCACCTACAGAGATAATTTCCACCTGAAGTAGCCTCTAATCGTATCTCCTAGCCCCGCCTACAGAGATAATTTCTTCCTGAAGTAGCCTCTAATCGTATCTCCTAGCCCCGCCTACAGAGATAATTTCTTCCTGAAGTAGCCTCTAATCGCATCTCCTAGCCCCGCCTACAGTATAGTACAGCAGGACTGATGCACGTGGTCGTTATCTCGCTCAGCCGACGACACGGGCGCGAAATCATGCCCTGCCGCACTGGCGCTGACACTCTGGAAATGCCGAAAGTCTCGCGAACGAGTCGGGTCGAAATGGGTCGTGGTCGAAGTACTTGTCGTGAAGGTTCTCGACTGTGTAGATCTTGCGGGTGCCTATGGGCTGGATGTTGCGGTAGTTCTTCATGATGTGACCCTCGTAATCTTCGTTAACCGGGCGCATCTCTGACTCGCCGTACGAGCGGAGCTTGCGAAACTGTTGCAGCTGAAAGCACGGAAAAATAATAATAATAACAAAGGTTTAACGTCCGTTAAAAATAGTAATGGGAAATATAGAATTCACGTTGATATATATCTAGAGTTTTATTAGTTATTGGCTGGAGCCAGTGGCGAAGTCGGTGAGATACTCGACCGACGATCAGTAGGTGCGGGGTTCAAATCCTGGGCTCGTCCGTCACTGACATAGCTTTCTAGTGAGGAATCTGATGTTAGCCTTAGCTTTACCAGCTTTTAAAAATTATAATCAATGAGAAAATTGCCTGAGCAAGTTATTATTATGTAATTTAAATCGATATAAGCCACACGTCAGTTTCACTAGAAAGGTAGGCCACAAAAACCAGGCCAATAATATAGTCAGCGAAGGTACCATAAAATGCAGGTTAAGCTTAAAACTGTACAGTTAAATGATTCTCTGTTAACTGCTTCAAACGAAGGAATATTTTGGCACACGTATTGTTTTCATATCTCTGTGCAATATTGCATAGCAATTAAAAACTTACGCTCAATTATGCTAACAATAGAACTGGACTCAATCGGAAATCGAACCCAAGACACCGAGCTATCAGCTGAACCATGGATTACCAGACAACCATACCGCTGAGCCAGCTTACGTCATGCTCAGACGACTCTGACGCTTTAATACATTGAGTATCGACTAAGCGTCTCTCCTCAGTCAAGCATTCATCCTCTCATGGAATCTCATCTTTACTCTATAGAGAGTTAATGAACTGCGACATTGGCTTCTCAAGCGAGCTCGCGAGCATTAGTCACACTGCATTGAACAAAGCTCGCGAGCTTTAGGCTTGCAGACTTACAGGAGCTGTTAGCGCTACAAGTGTAAATGGGCCAATTTTCTAACCGTGTAATTCACTAATGATTGAGGCTATCAAAGGCCTAGCAGAGCTCGATTATAATATATATATATATATATATATATATATATATATATATATATATATACATACATATATATAACAGATAATAAATAGGTCTAAATGGGTGCAAGCTCAATATTCAGAAATCCAGTCCAACTATAATTTAGCAAAGGACAAATAAAAATGTAATGTATTAAATAAATAATTATACAAATAACATAACCAAGTGACTGATTGATAGACAGATTGTCTGACTGATTGATAGACTTATTGATTGATTGATTGATTGATTAATGGAATGACGATGCTTACGTCACTGCTGCTGACCGGAAGTGGATCATGGAAGAGAAGCCACGTGACAGTCTCGAAGCACGGAGGTGTGGTGAACGATCCCTTGTACGTCCAGTACTTGCTTAGGTCGTCTACAGTCATTAATTAATTAATTAATTAGCTTATACTGTAATAGTCTACTGTCCAATTAATAGATTAATAATAAATAAAGAAATAAAGTAAAAATTCAAAGTACTAATTAAGGATCAAATTAAAATCAAGTCAAATCAAGTCCGCTCAGGAGAATGAAAGCAGATTTGAAACTTAAACCTAGATGAGCTGAGACAGCTGATACTGCTGCGTGACTAATTAAATAGCAGACTAGAGGAAGAAGAAGAAGAAGAAGAAAAACAAGAGAAGAACAAGAAGAAGAAAAAGAAGAACGAGAGGAGGAAAAAGAAGGATTTTAGCAATTTATTTATTTATTTTGAAGAAGAACAAGAAAAAAGAAGAAGAATTAGAAGAAAAAATATAAACAAGAAGAGCAATGACAAGAAGCAGAGGAAGAAAAAGAAGAAGAAGTAGAAGAAGAAGACATGAACAAGAAGAAGAAGAGGAGGAGGAAGAAGAAGAACAAGAAGAAGAAGAAGAAGAAGAAGAAGAAGAAGAGGAAGAAGAGGTTGAAGAAATGTGATACTTTTGTTCTGTTTCTCTAATTGAAAGCTTTTCGTCCCAAGGGTGGTAGGACAGCCGATGTGGAGGGTGGGGGGTAAACAGGAGAAGAGGGGGTGGATTGAGTTGAGTATCGGAGCAGATATTGAATCGATAATGAAATTAGTCTGTCATTCAATTCCGACCATAAGAAATCCGTTATCATGGTTAAATGAAGGGGCGCCGAACTTCTCCAGCCAGCAGTATCGTGAATGTTTTAAATAACCGCTTTGTAGTTCCCCTGTAAAGCGGTCTCGAAGACCGGACATCGGCCATGATACCTCTATAGAAATCGTCGGAGATTATTGTTATTATTATTATTATTATCATTACTATTATTATTATTATTATTATTATTACTGTTATTTTTATTTATTTTATTAGGAAAATATTCATCGCTAGCGGTATTACCTGATAGAATATTTTATTATCGGTCCGCAACTGATAGTGCTTTCAGAATACAAACCGACGTTAAATCTACATGCATAGAACGACTAGTATAACTTCTTGTCAACTTTGACGTCAATCAATCAATCAATCAATCATTCAACGAGAGGCTTTTATACAACCTCCTTTAAGTTAAATTTAATTTCAGTAGATTTGTATATTATAAATTCAATGAGCTAGTTCTGTCTGTCTGTCTGAAATAACGCTGAATACAGCGCTGTCATCTGGCGATTATAAATTTAAGGACAGCGTTATATTTTTCTAAACAAAACATCTTTTCATACATAAGAAATTTTTAGATATTGATTCCTTGAGAGGCGTTGCGAAAGGCGCATTGACAGATCGTCCGCCTTAGAATTGAGAGGTTGGGTTTAAATAGAGTTTACACAGGGTTACATCCATGTGTTTTGATATTGATTGTCTACTCGTTACAGCCGATCTAGCATAAGTATCACTGTAATATAACAGAGTTTACCAGAATTTACCAGAACTGCTGCCATCTTTCGTTATTCATATCCTTCTTCAAACTTAGGTAGCAGGAACAAACAAGAAAGCCTATAGGACTTACTTCAATCCCCAATCGTACATGATTACAACATACAGCTTGTTTTTAAAACTATTCACCGACACCGCATTCACAACCTCCTCACTCAAATAGGTCCACCTATCAATCACTCGTTGAGAAAAACAAAACTTTCCTAAGTCTGTCCTTACACTAGGCTTACACAACTTATAGCTATGACCTCTTAAACCATTATTGGAGAATTTGAAAAAATCTGTTGCTCTTAATTCAGTAAGCCCATGCATTGTTTTATAAACCTCTATAAGATCACCTCTGTTTCTCCTGGTTTCAGAGTTTAATGTAAACTGAATAATGATTGATTATGTATCCTGAGCTACATTCAGTATCAAGCCGGCAATTAATGAAACATAACTATAAAGAGTATAAATTAAATAGAGTCTACCAAGAAATGGATGTCATTGATCTTCTACTAGAATACTTAATAATAATAAAAATATATCTTCTAGTAGACGGTCAATGACACCTATTATACTACAATGTTAAAGAGAAAATCATATCTATATTTGATTATATTGATCTTAATAATATTGGCCTAATATTATACAATTAGTTTTAACATTATTTATACCACAATAGTGTTTGGTCAAGAATGTCGTCTTTTGCAATCTTATCTCATTACATTAAGACTAAAATTCTTAACTAATGAATTTTAAAGATATTTGATCAATGCACTTTAAGATTTTATATTTAACCTCGTATTTTATTTCACAGCAATTTAACATACACGCAGGTTAATCGTACTATACTAATCTAAGATAATCGCACTCTACTAATCGTATGTTAATCGCATGTTAATCGTATGTTAATCGTACTATACTAATCGTATGTTAATCGTACAGAGACATTACTGAGACATGATGCTATTTTAGAACAAAGGGGCGAACCCCCCCACCCCCCCCCCCAACGCTTTACTGGCTTTAAGAAGCCACGAAATCTTCACTAAATTCGGAGAATTCTTTTCTACTCGTAGTCAAAAGCATTTTATCAATTTTCAGCTATCAAACCGTCGAACGAAGAACTCGCTCTGAGACTCCGGGCAAATATTTACATCTTAGAATTGATTTCCATATCAGTCCAAATGCTTTGACTTCCTCCACCCGACGTTCCGGCTCTCAGGATTCGTTTTCCGTCTCAATCCATCCGTCCACCGGACCTGGAATAAGCTCGGATATGCAGTTCTTCCTTCGTCACACATCCCGATTGAGCGGAAAGAAAAGTGGAAGAGTGAATTAATAAGAAGAGATTGAATATCAAAGGATGTTGGAGAAGGAATTATAAGTTTAGATGAAATCTGAGGGGATGTTGGACTTGAGGATTTCTTAGTCCTTTGATTTCAACCATCACGCTCTCTCGAGTAAATTGAGTCCGTCATTTGCATATCACGTTTCGTTAAAATCGTCGCCTAGTAAAGTTGATTCACTCCGTCGACAGAATAAATCAAGATTTTTCCTTCAAACCGTCAAAAGCGACTAATTTGAAAATATTAAATAAAATGCAAATTTCCTTTGTGTAGCGATATGGAATTTTTTATCATTGACATTTTTAATAAATATTCTTTTTCCGAGTCCGATTAACAGTTAAGATTCCGATTAACAGTTAAGATTCCGATTAACAGTTAAGATCCCGATTGATAGTTGCTATTTGACGACGAGGTCAGGAATTCAATTAATTAAATTCTAAAATCTCTTAGATTGATTTGGGTGAATTGAAATGTAGTGATGCGTGCTGTAGGGACGTCCCTGACATCATCCTTGGACGAGGAAGCGGACGTTAAATTTTTTACTATTATTATTACTATAATTATTATTCTCCTCTTATTCTCGAATGGTTATGAGAGGTCCGCGTCATATAATTCTTTTACATAATACTGTCCTCAGTCTTTACTCATATTCGCGCATGCTTTATTAAATCATCTCTCTCTTAGTGCACTGCCTAATGGCAGGTCCATGGTATATAACGCCTCCTCTCTTCTCTGTCTTCCGCCTTCCTCTTCATTTCCACATATGAGTGGGTCTTTAAATCATCTAACATACCTAATCTCGACCTGCCCCGCCTCTTTTCCCTTCCATTCTACCTTTTATGACTTCTTTTAATACACCTTCCCCTCTTAGAATGTGTCCTATCCAACTCTTCTTCCTATTTCTTAACACAACAAATCATCTAACAATTCAATATTAGTTGCAAAAACGAGATGTTAAATAATTTGATAACACATTCGTAAGCGTTTATAAAATAAAAGACGTCACAAAGAAATATGTGGAGAAGATGCTATGGACCTGCCACTAGGCAGTGCATTAGTAGAGATATGATTAGTAATTACCTGGTAGGAAGACCTTAGGTTCGAATCCTGACCTCAGGGGTAGACTCTGTTCTCTGTAGGTGATATCCTGCAGCAAGCCTGCCAGGTGATGTATACCTTGATTAGTCGCCTCTTCAGATACCTGCACACAGTACAAGCGTAAAATATCATTAATAATTTCCACTTGATCCATGAAAACATCTAGCGAATTGCTATCCTATAATACAGTAACAATTCTCATTTGTAGAATGCAAATTAACTCTGAGTTTTAGTATACATTTAGTAACGTAATCGCAATGACGGTAGCTGGAATGTGTCCCTCTCCTTGATGGTCAGGCCTGTGCTTCTGACTCTTGACGCTAAGCACATTGCTCTAATAACATTACATTGAAACGGCAGCTATTAGCAACAGTCTGTGACAAATATAAATATTATGTACTATAAATAAAAGATAAATAATATAAATAAAATATAAAATAATATACGTTCAAAGCTGAGACAAATAATTAGATGCTGTCGTAGTTGTACAACAAATTCAAGGTCAAAAACGAAGATCAAGGCCAATTCCTGGCCGAAGACCAGACCGATATTTGACCCATCTTGACTTTTTGTTAACTATAGGACAACCATAGGACAATCATAGGTCAACCATAGGTCAACCAAGGTCAACCATAGGTCAACCATAGGTCAACCATAGGTCAACCATAGGACAACCATAGGTCAACCATAGGTCAATCATAGGTCAACCATTGGTCAATCATAGGTTAAATATAGGTCCATCATAGATCACTCATAGGTCAAATGTAGGTCAACTATAGGTCAACAATAGGCTTGTCAATTAAAGTTTCTTAATGCTATCAATTGCCTATTAATATTTGATAGATTATTAGGGAGAGTTAAAGAATTACTGATAGATAGTTAAATATAGTTAGTATTAATATTATATAGATTTTTTAAAAATAGTTAAAGAATTGACTAATAGATTGTTAAAGATAGTTATTATTATTATTAGATAGATTTTTAAAGATAGCTTGACTGATAGATAGTTATAGATAGTTATTATTATTATTGGATATTACTGTTAGAAAGACGGCGATGATAAGAATCCCGTCCTCTCTTTTCTTCGCTTCCTCGTAATTATCATAGAGATCTTCGTTCCAATGTATCAGGTGAATCTAAGAAAATTAAAGTTAGATATACTATAATACAGCAAAACACAATATGATCATGATTCAATGTAATACAGCAAAATACAATACGAAACACTGCAGTACAGCAAACACAATACGGTACACTTCTTCTTCTTCAGTGCACTACCCATGTGGCAGGTTCAAGGTACATATTCATATTCAAAGTCTGTTTTCTCGCTCCATAAGAGCACTCCTTAGATCAACAAGTTCATCCCTTCACAAAGTCTTTCTCATATATATGTATATGTAATTCTCTGACTAGCATTCATTTTCTCTCAGTGCACAGAACTAACGAAACTTTCCATTTGGATTCTGCTAAATTATAAGAGTCAGTTTGTCTGCAACGCTTCCCGTCTATACCATGACGTATGCGTCCTCTGGGATAAAAGATATGGAAAGGAAATATGTACATTATTGTAGGCAAATACTGAAAGTCAATACAGCTCCCGCAGGCAGCAATGGAGTGAGTGACTGTGTGGGAAGGTTTATGGAAGAAACAGGATGGACCGAGGAACAAACGCTATCGTATTCCTTAGATCTGTTGAAAGCTTTCCTTTCGGTGCTATTGTAGGCCAATGCGTAGAATGTCTTAATAGCGTACGGGTAACGTCATGAAGTTTTAGATGACAGATCCTTAGGTGAATTCATGAGTTCGAATCCCGGCCGCGGTGATTTGAGAGCAAAATCTCGGACATTCACTGGACAGGTAATACGGAAACTGGTCTAAATTGCGTAAAGGTATAAACATGTTGTACCAAAAGTGAACTATATTAGCTATATCAGCACAGTTGATCATTTTAACTATAATGGATCTATACTTGTTTACGTGGTTTTTTATGTAATTTTTCACTGAAAAAGAAAAAGTTGGCGCTAGCGTCATAATTCGGCTGTTGTTTTGAATTTGACGAAATTTTATTTTCATTGATCTGCCACTGAATGAAATTACTGTAAACTTTGTAACTGAATGTTTAAAACGAATGCGAACCATTACTTTATAGTTTAGAAAGCGCTCTTATCTGCATTGATGGTAGAAAAAGGCTATTGTTAACATCAGTTTCCTCACTCGAAAGCGATATCAGTGACCGGGGAGCCCAGGATTTGAACCCCGCACATACTGATCCGCTGTCGAATATCTTACCGACATCGCCACTGGCTGGTAAGATGTACGATATAACGTGCCAATATACGGCTCAACTGAGTAATAGCCAATATTTTGAAGAAGACATTCTCGCACGATTTCAATTCCTTACTTTTGACTACACCCGCATGATATACATGTTTTCAATCCGGTAAAAAAGGTAGTGAATATTTACTGGGCTCAGGCTACAAGACATTATTTCAGAATTCCTACTTTTATATTTTCTCCCAAAATATGCAAACACCATACTTGTAAAAAGTTTAGTTAAATCAAGTGAGAAGCAGGAATCTCATTTCCCCCATTTCTTACGCCACAGACAAAATTGGCCTCTTAGCCTCGACCATATTCAGTTTATCGTAGCATTTCTCGATTCCCGAAAGTTTAATCTCTCTCGCTCAATCTTAGTGTACTGCCTACTGGCAGGTCCATGGTATATAACGGCTCCACTCATATTTTCCCTTTTCCTCTTCATGTCCACATACGAGTGAATCTCTAAATCATCTAACATTCGTTTTGCTATACCATTATTATTGGGAGTATTCTGCTTATGATGAGGTGGGCCCCCTATGCCTTCCTCAGCTCCGACTAACTTTTACTAGGCAGGGAGTCATTCCCTGAGAACCCAATCCTGTTTACCCTATCCTGGAAGTTTAATATCCAGCATAAATCAAGACCCAGTCTGAGCATCCTTTCAGTTTCTTTGAATCGTTTCACGGCCTCAAGTCGTCTGAATGTATTGAAGGTCGTATTTTATTCCTATTAAGCCGAGGACTGACGATTGAAGCTTCAAGGAAGCATTCATCCGGTGAATTGGCGAGAATTCCCGATGAAAGGAATCGGTTGGATTGAATTCATCTCGCCTGCAGTAACTCAATTCATCAAGTGCTGTGCCGTACTACAGGTTCGAGAAATAAATTTCTACAATTAAGATTCACTTTGACATTTATTGAAGAGAACACAATTGACCAACGTACTGGTATAACTCGCTAGAGACGACTTTGCTTGAAAAACGCACCATACTCGCTTGAAAATGTTATTCGAGTTCTTGTGATCATTTCCCATTGGCTTCCTTACTATTTTCTATGCAGACGGGGGTAAAATTGAACTTATATTAAAATGATAAGTATTTTCATTACGTTAAACTGTAACTTATGAAGAGAAAATGGAAGACAGAGAAGAGTTGAGGCGTTATATGCTATGGAACTGCCAGTAGGCAGAGCACTAAGAGAGAGAGAGAGACAGAGAGGAGAGAGAGAGAGAGAGAGAGAGAGATACTGTAATTGACTGAGACTTTTTTACTAGATGGATGACTAAGCTAAAATAAAGGAAACTAACGTAAAACCATCTCAGAAGCCATATTTGACCTAAGCAAGAGGTTTCTATAAAATAAAGAGTTTCTGCAATAGGATGAAATAGTTGATAAATGAAATATATATTTTTATGTACAGAAGTTAATAAGCTGTGAGTAGGGATGTGTGTCGCAGATCAACAATTCAAAGAGCACAAGACTTAGGAAGACAGAGTATAAGGAGCCGCTATAAGGTTTCACAGAGTTTTAGAATATGAATGAGGTCAACCTTACGCCATATGAATGATCTCAATCTCTATTTCTTTATATATATATATATATATATATATATATATATATACAGTATATAAATCTCTCTCTCTCTCTCTCTCTCTCTCTAGTACGCTCATATTCATACTCAGTTTGCTGTCACGTTCCATATAGAGCACTCCATTGATCAACACTATAATGCCTCCAAAATGCAGTTAACAGAATTCAGAGTAAGAACTGAAAATTGTGCCTGTGTCTAGCATTCATTGGCTGAGCATATTTTAAAATGTTCCATATTTAAAGACAAATCATTCCCTCCAATATTTTACCAGTCTTAGAATCCATCGCTTTTTTCTAATCTTTCAAGCCTACTCTTTAGCAGAAGCGACTACAGTGCCTAAATTATTCCACCTCTCATTCCATTATTGCTTTTAAATCCCCCTGCTCTAGTCCATGGGTTCCGAGTCCCAAGGGCCTTGGAACCATTCGCGCCACGGATGTGTCCTTGGGGAGTAATTTTAGGAATAGACCGAGCCTCAGCCAATAATCGCTGGAATTGGAAAAGAATAGTTGAAACGAAGCTAAGGTCAGGCGTTAACTGCGCATGTCTCAAAATATACTGTACATTATAGTACAATAAAATACACTGTATAATATAATACAATACACTGTATAATATAATACAATACACTGTATAATATAATACAATACACTGTATAATATAATACAATACACTGTATAATATAATACAATACACTGTATAATATAATACAATACACTGTATAGCATAATGCAATACAATACACTGTATATTATAGTACAATACACTGTATAGTATAATGCAATACAATACAATGAATTGTACAATACAATACACTGTACATTATAATACAGTACAATACACTGTAAAGTACAATACAATACACTCTACATTATAATGCAATACAATATACTGTACATTATAATACAATCAATAATCAATTAATGTTTAGTTATTCATTTTTAGTTGATTGATTGAGTGTATGCTTGCGTCTAATTTTTTTCAACACTACTTGTGTCTTTACTTGTATGATTGTATTGTAGTTTGTTTCTTGTCTTGCTACCTGAATGGTGAAATAAAAGCTATAATAAACTGTACGTTATAATACAATACAATATACAGTACATTATAATACAATACACTGCACATTTCAATACAATACAATACACTGTACATTATAATACATTACAATACATAGTATAATAACACACATTATAGTGAAATGATCAACTACGTTGATATCTATCACTTTTAATACCACATGTTAAATCCGTTAGGCAATTTTGTCCATTTTCCGATTATCCAGTCCAGTGAATGCCCGAGATTTTACTCTCAGATCAGCGCGGCTGGGATTCGTCATTAGGATCTGTCACCTCACCTCAGGATCTGTCTTTTAAAACTTCGTGACGTTTTCTACACCTCTAACCATTGCGCTATTGAGACATACAAATTGAGACATTAATATTGTATATTACAATACAATACAATACATTGTACATTATAATACAATACAATACACAGTACATTATAATACAATACATTGTACATTATACAAGTCTGAGCAACAGTCAAGCAAAGATCTATAATATATTAACTGCCATTTAATTCTAGGGAAATATGTCATGGAGAGGTGGGTCCCCTCTTGCCATCCTCAGCTCCTGCCTTAGTCGCCTCTTACGTACACGCTACAGCTTCTTTGCGATTGCCCTATTCTGCAGTGGTCCAACCACACTCGGACTCAACACGGGGTAACATATATACATAAATAATTAAAATGTCTAAATAGCGTAGGGGTAACGTCATGAAGTTTTAAATGACAAATCCTGAGGTGATTTGAATCCTCGTGGGTTCGAATCCCGGCCGCGCTGGTCTGAGAGTAAAATCTCGGACATTCACTGGACTGGTTATACGGAAAATGGTCTAAATTGCCTAACGGATTAAACACGTGCTTTTGAAAGTGATAGATATCAACATAGTTGATTATTCACTATAATGCGTGTTTACTTTTTTAAATACATACATACATACCTACAATATTATATCATCTCTACAATCTCTCATGACGCATGTGACATACCTAACACTCCTAGGTGCCACGTCTAACATACAACACCCTAAAACTCTATCATAACACACGCTCAACATCTCTCAAGATAGCGTTCGAGTGAGGAAACTAATAAACTGTTCCTTTTATTTCCATAATCAATCTGACAAACCGCAGACTGTAACAATATGACAGATAACATATCAATATAACAGATACAGGCAGAAATTCAACATAAAATCAAAAATACAAGATTAACTGACGTTAACATTAGCTCTACCAGCGTTATCCTCTCAGTATTCTAAACACATTTGGCACCAAAAACTGTCTTCGGCGAGGACTGAACAAGACATAATAGTGGATGTTATATAGACAGTTTGGTGTCGGGTGGAGATCGGTTAATTTATGTTGTGTATATACGTAGATAAGTATTTGTTAAATTCATCGTTCACCGTTACTGTTAATGAGGGGCGTCTAAGACTGATAATATGGGTAAGCGAATCGACTGAAATGAGAAAAATGGACCACAATTATTTACTTACTAATTGACTGATTGATTAACGTAATTGATAAACGATTGAGTGATTCACTGAAGGACTTATTTATTGTTTGATTGAACGATGGGTTTGATTGAGCTTAATTGATTAGGTTTTTTCGCCTTTCGCAAGAGAAAATCCCACGTTGTTACGCAATCTCAAACTCACGACCTCTTATTCAAGAGACGAGCCCTTTAACACTGCGCTACAAGGTAATTTCGACAGATTGGTTCATTTACTGATGGAGAGATTCTTAAATTGTTGTCTGCAACCAAACATGACGGATAGATGTTAGAGAGAAAATACATGATCCAAGGTACAAGTGGCGCCCCTGTTGATAGAAATTCTCATCATTTCTCAGCACACGCCATCTCGTTACGTCATAAACACTCGCCAAATAGCAGCGTTAGTGGAATTATTCCAACACACTGGATTTATTCCAGTGCAGTTGAATTATTCCAGCACAGTTAGACAACATTTAGAAGTAAAATCACCGTCAACTGCACATGTGTTTGAGCGCACTCTACTGGCACAGAATGAGAATGAAGGAGCGGACGATAAGCGTCGTTTTCATAGACGACAGTAGCACAGATTCTAAACAGATAGCGAAAAAGTTGTGTCTCCTGTTAGACAAGTACAACTGGACCATCTACTAATAGAAGAACTTCTCTTGTATCAGTATAACTACTGATAAGCTCTTATCAGTTGATCTACAGATAGATGATAAGTTATAAGTTATTAAGAGAAGTTACTAAGATAAGTTAAGATAAGTTATTCTATCAGTAGATTAACAGATATAAGATCAGTTGTTGTAAGATAAGTTATTAAGATAAGCTCTACTATCAGTTATCCACAAATAAAAGATAAGTTGTTGTTATCTTCTATCCGTTGATCTACAGATAGAAGATAAGTTGTTGTTATCTACTATCAGTTGTTCTACAGATAGAATATAAGTTGTTGTTGTAGTTGTTGTTGTTGTTACCTCTCCGGCGTGAGCTGCAGTGTTGATGAGATGTTCAGAGCCACAGTTCTCGTCCTCTCCCCAGTGGATCGATATCTCCTCCAACACGTACGTGTACTCCTTACATGGGCCTCCTGCCACGTCTACATTACATCAATCAATCATTCGATCAATAAATAGGTCGATTAATCACTAAATCAAGCATTCGATCAATAAATTGATCGATAGATCAATCGATCGATCAATCAATCAATCTATCAAGCAACAATCAATTAATCAATAAGTCAATCAATAAATTAGTAAATAAATAAATCAATGGATTGAACAATCAAACAATCAATCGATCAATCAATCGATTAATCGATCAATCAATCGCTCAATCTATCGCTCAAATGATGGATCAGTTGATCAACCAAACATCAAACAAATCAACTAATAAACAAATCAATCAATCAGTAAAAATGAGTCATTACATCAGTTTTCAATATAAGAGCCAGAACCCAAATCAATCAGTCAATTAATTAAGTAATCAATCAATTAATAAATTAAACGATTAATGACTCAATTAGTCAGGCCTGTATTGGCCAATGACTTATTGACTGCTTGAAACAATCCCTTGCCAAAGTTTATGACTTCAATAGCAAAATTCATTGTATAATTATAATTAATTGCAATAACTATAAATATTGTTAATAATTATAATAAAAGCTAATAATTAATTATGATTTTAATAATTATAATTCGTTAAGGTGTTAATTAATTACGGAAATTGTAATTAATTATAAGAATAACGAGAAGATGGAGAACGGAAGAGAGAGATGAGTGGAGCGTTATATACCACGGATCTGCCAGCAGGCAGTGCACTATGAGAGAGAGAGAGAGAGAGAGAGAGATGGAGAGAGAAAGAGAGAGAGAGACAGAGAGAGAGAGAGAGGGGGAGAGAGAGAGAGAGAGCTGTTGTTTAACGTCGTTGATATGACAGAGAGTTGACTCACAACAGTAAGGGTTAGAGATCTGTATGTTGACAGTGTTACCAGTGTTACACAACTTGAGGCTCTGACCCGAGTGACCTTGACCCACACTACCTCCCCCTAACCCCCTCCCTGGGCTAGCCTCTTCATCCTCATCCAGCTCTACTGCTTCCTAATCAATCAATCAATTAATCAATCATCAATAAATCAATCAATCAATCAGTGAATGCATTCAATACTCCGTCAGTCAGTCCGTCAATCAATAAATCATTAAATTGATCAATCAGCCAATCAATCAATCCATCAATCAATCAATCAATAAATCAATCCATCAATCAATCAATCAATCGATCAATCAATCAATCAATCAATCCAGGTTGTAAGATAGACAGAGAGTGATAGAAAGAGAGAGAGAGAGAGAGAGAGAGAGAGAGAGAGAGATCTAGTGGTGTAATGCTGACCTGTTGGGTGTAGCTGATTTCTAGAGGATTGTGACAGAGGTCAGGGTCGAAGTGAACGTCCTCAGTGAGGATATCTATGGGGGACTGGTTCCCCCCTGATGCTGAGGGGTAATACACCCACCAAGTCTCTGGTCCTGAAAAAACAATTAACTTAATTAAGATTTAATTTAAAAAATAAAACAATTTAATTTAACGATTTAAAAATTTAGAAATTTAGAGATTTTCTCTGCGATTTGATCCGTTGCGACCTGTGCCTAAACCTCCTTTTATTTATTTTCCTTTACTTTGGACTGCTTTTCTGGATTTTGGAATTTACACCGTTTTTGGACCTTCTTTTTGCTCGCCGGCTTGATTTTGGCTTGATATTGCTCGATTTTGTCATTGATGTCTGTAGCACTATAATTGTTGTCATGTTATGTTAGGTTTTTGCAATTCAAAAGCTAGCGGTACATTGGTATTTTCTGAAAGGTATTTTTAAAGAGTTGTAAGCCTATATAAATGTGTTATGATTCAATATTGATATTTTCTCATATTAAATTCTATAACTTAGCAATTTATGTCTTAAAATTACAAGATAGACAAAGCGTCGATCAATTAGTTGTTCAATCCAGCAATCAGTAGATTAATTAATAATTTCTGCAATCAATCTCTCAGAAATACTCTTATTTCTTGCGGAAGAGTTTTTCAATCTTAAAACACCCACAGAATTCGGCTGATTTAAACATAATTAAATTGTTGCTACTATACAGTCCACTATGAAAGTACTGGCTACGCACCTACTGCCATCGTTTCGATAATCAGGAAGTTATATCTATCCGTTAAAAAATGAAAAGTAAAATAATTACTACATTAATTTATCAATCAAATAAATATATCGACTTTTATAATTTCAGTCGTTTGTCAATCTATACAGTTGTTAGTATGTTTACAATGAGCTCGGCGCTAAAAATAAGTCTAAAAATAATAATAATAATAAATGAACCGCTCGGTGCTGGAGAACATCATGATCTGCAGTGTGATGAAAATCATCATGAACAACACGGTGCTGAAAATCATCGTCAACAGCATGAGAAGCATGACCGAATTGATAATCGCAGCCGTCAGACACTTCATAAGATACAGAAGAAGAAGTTGCAGTCGTCGTGCCTTCAGATTCTGCCGGTGCTTCATTTCAATCTCCAGAAGCAACAACATCTTAATCAGGGCTTTGATCGACAGCGTATCTTGTTAACCGTGAGCCCACCTGGATCTTCTGGCTCCCTGCCCCCACCGCATTCCTCAACCCACATACCTCTGCAAAGGACAGGGCCTCAGCTCTCAAGCCTGGCCACTGTGAGTGGTGACTCCGCAGTGAGGCAATCCATGTGGATGTTCATGGGTCTAGTGTGGCAGAACCCGATCGGCTCACCGGCTGGGTTGACCCCTCAGGTTCATCTGCGTCCTGTCTCCACCACCGCTCAGCCGCCGCAGGATGGCTTCGCTCAACCCACGGCTGACCTGCTCTCTCCGTTCCACGTCAGCCGTCCGTCCAGTCTAAAGTTCAACGCTCTGATACAGCCTCTCGGTAGAGCTCAGTCTGCTCCCACGAGATCTGATCAGCAGCAGCTTGGTCCGCCACTGCTACATCAACAACAGCCTGGTGCTACGGGAATGAGGCAGGAGCGCATCAGTCAGCTGATTGGCGGGGAGCAATTTTCTTTGATATCGGATATGGAGATGAGCGAGATGGGAGGGGAATCTGAGCGCACTTCTACCTCCCCGGGTTTTGAAGAATCGCACCTAAATCAACCATCATCGACAGCATATCCGACTGCGGATCAGTGTGTGCGGGGTTCGAGTCCTGGGCTCTCCCGTCACTGACGTCGTAGAACGGGCATACATGATATCGAAGAACAAGAGATGCGACACTGAACGCGATAATATTATATTTTCTCTATAATAATAATAACAATTTTATAATAATAATAATAATAATACTAACAATAATAATAATAATAATAGTAATAAAGGTTTAACGTCCGTGTCCTAAACCAAGGATGACGTAAGGGTCTCCACAGCACACATCACAACAGATCAATTCACCCAGACCAATCTGCAAAAGAAATGTTCTGAGGAGAAATAAGATCCTAAACGAAAACCAGTCCGGTGATTAAAAAAAAGTAAAATAAAATTTAAAAATATTAAATTAAAATTAAAATGACAGCACCAGGGTACAATCTTACATCTGAAGTCAGCGCTAACAACAGCTGTGCGCCGTTGTGTACGTATTAGAATATCTATATTGAATGTCTAAATAGCGTAGGGGTAACGTCATGAAGTTTTAAATGACAAATCCTTAGGTGAATTGAACCCTCGTGGGTTCGAATCCCGGCCGCGCTGGTCTGAGAGTAAAATCTCGGATGAATGTACACATTAGCAATGAATGAACACATTAGCAATGAATGTACACATTAGCATTACGTGCAGCGCAAATATCAAAATAAGCTCGATATGGCGCAGCGCAAGTGGACGATAAAAAGAGCGCAGCGCAGAACGACGTAAAGCGAAATCAATTCATTCGCTGGTTGCTTAGAATGTGAGAATGTTATAGGTTAAACTGTCCATTCAGTTTTCTATCGACTTGGGTTGGTCGGCCTGTAGAAATACTCGTTAACAGTGGTGCTTAAGCTAGGATGAGGAGATGCTCTAAGCTTCCGATCTTAATGTTAAGTTCAGAATAACCTGTGCTGAAGGAAGATGGTATGAAATCAAATATCAAATCTTGACAACTACTGGCAACGTCTATATGTTTGATGATTTAGTCATGTTGTATGATTTAGTCATGTTGGATAATTTAGTCATGTTGTATGATTTAGTCATATTGTATGATGTAGTCATTTTGGATTATTTAGTTATGTTGGATGATTTAGTCATGTTGAATGATTTAGTCTTGTTGGATGATTTAGTCATGTTGGATGATTTAGTCTTGTTGGATGATTTAGTCATGTTGGATGATTTAGTCATGTTGGATGATTTAGTCATGTTGGATGATTTAGTCATGTTGGATGATTTAGTCATGTTGTTGGATGATTTAGTCATGTTGGATGATTTAGTCATGTTGGATGATTTAGTCATGTTGGATGATTTAGTCATGTTGGATGATTTAGTCATGTTGGATGATTTAGTCATGTTGGATGATTTAGTCATGTTGGATGATTTAGTCATGTTGGATGAGGTAGTTTTCACATCTAAACCTAATCATCAAAATTCCTTAAAATGTGACCAAAAATGTCGAAAGAGTTCTAGAGATGTCAAGAGAATCATAAAATAAAAAATGATATTACTCTCTCTCTCTCTCTCTCTCTCTCTCTCTCTCTATCTCTCTAGATAGATCTCTCTAGATAGATAGATAGATAGATGGATGGATGGATGGATGGATGGATGGATGGATGGATGGATGGATGGATGGATGGATGGATGGATGGATGGATGGATGGATGGATGGATGGATGGATAGATAGATAGATAGATAGATAGATAGATAGATAGATAGATAGATAGATAGACATAGTTAGATAGATAGAAAGAGAGAGAGACAGAGGATTGGCGAATGGAAGAGAGGATTTGTTTTAAAAGGCAAATTTACGGATTACTTAGCCTAAGCTACGGCAGATTTAGTATCACAGGCAATTCCAGGCTGAGAGACCTTTGAAACTAGATTAATCAATCAGTAAATCAATTAATCAATCAAGCAATCAAGCATTCAATCAGTTAATTAATAAATCAATCAAATATTTGATATATCAAGCATTCAATCAATCAATCAATCAAGCAATCAATCAATCAATCAATTAGTCAATCAATCAACTAATCAATCAATCAAGTATTCATCACTCACTCAGTCAGTTAATCTACCTATCGATCAATCAATCAATTAATCAATCAAACAACTAATCAATCAATCAGGCAAGCATTCTATCAATCAATCAATGAAGCATTCGATCAATCAATCTTTCAATCACTCAATCAATCATGCTTAGAGCAGACATGGAGGACGATGATGTTTTCCACTATTTGAGACGCCTGGAAGGATTAATGGGACGTCAGAGGTAGCTGATTAAGAGTGGTCAGGCTTTTATGTGGATTTATTACATCTCTCTAACGTGTCAGTCTCTCAACGTGGAGAAATCACCGTTCAATCAATCAATCAATTCATCAATCAATCAATCAGTCAATCAATCAATAAATCAATAAATAAATCAAGAAATATATAAATCAATCAACCAATCAATCGTTCTATCAAGCAATAGATTAATTAATAATTTCTGCAATCAATCTCTCAGCTATACTCTTTTAAAGCTGCATAAATTATATCGATAAGACACTCGACCGCCGATCAGTATGTGCGGGGTTCAAATCCTGGGCTCGCCCATCACTGACATCGCTCTCGAGTGAGGAAACTAAAGTTAACCTAAGCTTTTAGCTTTTTTAGTTTTTAACAGTATCTTACATATGAAGATCTTTAATTCGTCAATTAGGCAACTAAGAAATTAAACAAGTGTCGTACAAAGACCGAAACAGTGCAGAATACAAAACACAAGTGCAATAACTAAACGATCTTACACAAGAGCGCTTCCACAAAAACTGTTATAGACATTTTGTTTCATACTGCGTAACGTTATTTCGATTAAAGATTGGTAATTCAATTCTAAATTTACAATTCTACATAGAGTTCTCAAGTCTTTTGAAAAGTTCAACCGTCTTAATACGCCTAAAAAACAAAAATTACATGACTTAATTCCTTCTTTGTAAAATTTTAAACATAAATAGACACGATTTTAATTATAGTCACATATAGTCAGATAAACAAACGATCAAATAGAAAGAGGCTACCATAAAAGAGCCAGACCTCCGTGCGACAATATAATAATTAGCAGTTAGCGAAGTCTACTGAAGTCCGAATTTAAGAACTTTCAATTACACTACTAAATACTGTTAAGCACACGGGTTAAGATATATAATTTGAATGTCTCAATAGCGTAGGGGTAACGTCATGAAGTTTTAAATGACAAACCCTGAGGTGAATTGCACTCTCGTGGGTTCCAATCCCAGACGCGCTGATCTGAGAATAAAATCTCGGACTTTCAATGGACTGGTTATACGGAAAATGGTCTAAATTGTCTAACGGTTTAAACATGTGGTATTAAAAGTGATAGATGTCAAAGTAATTGATCATTTCACTATATTGTGTTTACTATTTATAAACTATTCGCTCCATCTGTATCGCTCAAATCTACACTCAAAGACGTCAAAATCGGAGTCAAATCAAACACCAGAATCTAATGTAGTTAAATCAATCACTTGCCAGCACTTGAAGGCTTTCTCTAATTGACTCGTCGCCTAATCTCTTATCTTAAGCCTTCCTTATCGGCACCGAAGAGCTCGACTTTAAGGATTTCATTTTCATCATGAAATATTTCTTCTTTTGTCATCACTCGGCGGCTAAGAGGAAGAAATGGACCCCGAGAGAGTTCCAGTCGTGGAAAGTTACAAATTGCTTCTCTATTTATATCCCTCAGTCCTTCAGAGCAAAGAGCAAATTGCGCTCAGGAAGAGAAATTACCCAACGTAAAGTAGATTTGATTTACTGCCGAGCAGAATAAAGATAATGAGATAAGGGTTTAAGAATGCACTCAGTGATTGGGCTGAAATTAAGTTGCATTTGCATATACTTGTATAATTATACAGTATATATATATATATATATATATATATATATATATATATATATATATATATATAAGCAGGTAAAGCTAAGGTTAACGTCAGTTTTATATTTATATGTATATATATATATATATATATATATATATATATATATAATGATCGTATACATAATGATCTTAGCTTGGCCATGAGTAGTAAACAGGTTTCTGCCTTGGTTCTTCTAGATCTCTCTGCTGCCTTTGATACAATTGACCATGGCACCCTAATATATAGGCTTAAATCTTGTTTTGGTATATCTGATTCTGCTTTTTCCCTTCTCACATCATATCTCTCATGTCGCACACAATCTGTTGTTATTGTTCAAAATCGCTCTTCTGAACTACCCCTCCTACGCGGTGTTCCTCAAGGTTCAGTGTTAGGTCCATGCTCTTCTCTTTTATATCACTCCTCTTAGCTATCTGCTTGCTCAGTCCTCCATAAATTTTCATTTATATGCACGACACACAACTATATATTTCCTTTTATAATCATGATTCTGATCAAAAACTGGCTCATCTCTCATCCATTCTAGACAAGGTTTATTCCTGGTTTTGTGCTAACCGTCTTGCTGTTAATCCTTCCAAAACTGAATACATTTTAATTGGCACTCCTTTGCAAAGAAGTAAAATTACCTATAGCTCTGTTAATTTTCAGAATCTTGCTCTTTCACCTTCTCGATCCGCCAAAAACCTTGGAGTCATATTTATTCATATGTCATATGGAGATATTTGATGAAAACCTTGACTTTAAATCTCATATCTCTTCTGTTTGTCGCACTTCTTTCTTTCAGATTCGTCAGATAAAGCAAATACATCCATCCCTTACTAGAAATTCAGCCACTATCCTTGCTAATTCTATAGTTCATTCAAAGCTCGACTACTGTAATTCATTATTACATGGATTGCCTACTTCTTCTCTCAATCGTTTGCAGCACGTCCAAAATTCTCTTGCACGTGTTGTTTGTAAGTCCTCTCGACTTCAATTTCGCTTTCTTTCTCTACTTCGCAGTCCTCATTTGCTCCCTGTTAATCAACGCGTAAAATATAAAATAGCTCTACTAACTTTCAAAACTCTGCGATTTGGCAAGCCTTCTTACTTATCTAAAATTCTTCTTCCCTATCGTCCCTGACGTGCACTTCGCTCCACCGATGCCAATCTTCTCTCAGTTCCAAATATTCTCACGTCATTGGGCAGACGTTCATTTTCTTACGCAGCACCCACAATCTGGAAATCTTTACCTGCTAATCTTCGCTCTTTTTCTTCTCTTTCAACATTCTCTAGCAAGCTTAAAACTTACCTTTTTCCACCATAGACATAATCAATCTACCTTGACCATTTTTTGATCACCGGACTGGCTTTAGTTTAGGACCTTACTTCTCAGCACATTTCTTTCGCAGATTGGTCTGGGTGAATTGATCTATAGTGATGTGTGCTGTTGGGGACGTCCCTGACATCATCCCTGGATGAGGAAACTGACGTTAAACCTTTATATATATATATATATATATATATATATATATATATATATATATATATATTGTGCACACATAAAATGTGTACATATAAAATGTGTGCGCTATGTATACAAAGCTTCATTTGTACATAAAATGTGTGCGCTAGGTACACAATGTCTCACTTGTACGCAGTGTATGCTCAAGACACAAATTCCACTAGCGAGCTGTTAGTATGACGACAAACACTGCTGATGGGTTATCTGTGTGCTCTGTGTCACAGCCTCTAGATTGACAGCTTTGTCTTATCACCAGATCGCTTGGGTACCTAGAGGCAAAACTTGATGTCCTCGTGGATGCTATTCCAGTTTAACGCTGTCCCTTTACAGCTACTATTTAGTGTCGCCTTAGAGCATGTCTTCTGAATAGTTTTCCATTCAATTTCTTGGTATCTGCGTTATTAGCCTCTTACGAAGCAAGTACAGCCTTCTATTGGTCATCGCTCAATTCTTTCGCATCCAAAATATATTTACAGTTAAACAATTTATACATTTTACCCTGTTGTACCGCATTACCTTATTGTACCGCATTACCCTATTGTACCGCACTGCACTACCGTATTACACTGTATTACACCGTATTACACTATTGTACCGCATTACACTATTGTACCGCATTACCCTGTTGTACCGCATTACACTGTTGTACCGCATTATACTACTGTACCGCATTACACTGTTGTACCGCATTACACTGTTGTACCCCATTACACTGCGGTACCGCATTACACTGTTGTACCGCATTACACTCTGTTCTAGAGAACGATGACCTCTAGTAAATCGAGTAAACACTGACAGAGCCTCGGCGCTAAGTGAATCATACGAAACTAAACTGAGTTAAACTTTGATCTAATGGAGTTAGACTCACTGGCAATAGCTCATCCTCGATTTAACCACTGTCACAGGAAAGCTGATGCAGAGTTCAGATTGGCTAAACTGGCAAGACTTACTGCTGGGTTTAACGTCAGTTTTCTCTCTCGCAACATGTCAGTGACGGTACTAGTACAAGATTTGAATCTTGCAGCTACTGATTGTCGGTCAGACAGGTTGACTTAGAACATTGGACCTGAGAGTCCACTGTCAACAGAACATACACTGTGAAGCAATGTTTTTGACGACTTGGAACGGTATAACAAATAAATGAGACACTCAATTAATAAATAAATAAATATTATATATATATATATATATATATATATATATATATATATATATATATATATATATAGTCTATACATGTATATACATGTACAATTATGCAATTGTGCAGAGATATTTTCTCTTTTATCTGCGCGTTTGTAAGCACTTGCAAATCAAAGCACAGATTGAAACATAATTAATAACAATAAAAAAACTAACTAAAAATCTGACAGATTTATGCAATATCGAATGAGATATTAAAATGAACAGGCCTACATAATTAGGAATTTCAGGTTGTGATATTTCATCATCAGTTCCTTGCGTTCTGAAGAGAACATAGGGCGGCAACATTCCTCCATTCTTTTCTGTCTTTAGCAACCCTCACAGCATCTTCCCATGAAATGTTCAAAGTTCTTATATATCTGGAAGAGAAAATACTCTAATTTGAGAAATACCATAACAATAAATTCCTGTACTAATTTTAAATAATAATAATTTTTTAAATACAAATAAATAGACCTCACTAGACTTACCTCTCTCAGCTGTGTATCCCCACCTATAGTCCTCCGTTGTGCGCCATTTTGTGTGAATATAATCCGCCTCTAGCCGAGCAATCTCTGTGTCGTGAGTGTTACCCATAGCAACCGCCCACTCGTGATCTAGAAGCCTAGACCTCTGGCTTGTAATCTCCGCACTCTAGCCGTTAGTCTATATTTGACGAGGATATTTAGAAAGAACTGATGAGGAAATTGATTGAGGACTTGTAGAATACAGCGTAGTTGATGCTATTATCGATTTAATTAATGTCGATTTGATGTCGTTTATTGATATGATATGATACGTTATGTGATAATCTTTATCCAGTCGATACTAAATCTCGTCCATTCGAGTTCATCGATTGCTTGTTAGAAGCGTTTAGGTAAATGACAACTGAACAATTGGTTTCTTATAAAACACCAATATTTTAAGCTTAGAGAATAATCTATAAGATTGATTAACCAAGTGTTTACTTCCGTAGTTCTTTTAGATCACCTGGCCATATCTGAAATTGAAAATAATACGAATTAGTAAAACAAGTGAAGTGTCATAATATTATATTGCTTGATAATAAATATTATATTAAAAAATTGTTATTAAATATCGTTTCCTGTCTTGTACGGTGGTACTTGAAGAATGGACCAACCGTAAACTGCTGTCACAAGAGTCAACTAAGAAAGAACTGAAAAGGCATTGGAAAGCGACCTCAGTTACCATATTTTCAAGATACCGGCAACGTTAGAGTGTGGAAAAGGCTTTTGTAGAGATAGAGATATGAACTTAGACATGACTTGGAATCCAAGTGTATCCCTTGCAGAGTTAGTTGCCAGGAAATTTTAAAACATCTTACTGCCCATGATTTCATAATGTCATGTTGCCATTGTGTCATAATGTCATGTTGCCTTTGTGTCATAATGTCAATCTGTCATGCTGTAATGCTGTCATTGTGTCATAGTGTCATGTTGCCATGATCTCTTCTTCTTCAGTGCACTGTCAGGACGCAGGTTCAAGGTACATATTCATGCTCAAAGTCTGCTTGCTCGCTCCATAAGAGCACTCCTTAGATCAACAAGTTAATTCCTTCACAAAAGTCTGCGCCTTATCCATACCTTATTTAGCCTATAGCTACATAAGGCATGGATAAGACATAGACTTTGTGTCATGATATCGGCGTTAAATCTTTCCAATAGTTACTGACCCCGCATTAATGTTTAACTTCTGTTTTTGCCTCTATCTATTACACGAGAAGAGGAATTTCCATGAAAACGATTCCATTATCTACTGACTATAGTTTCAAATTCTAATTGAACGTAGACAGCTTCAAACAGATGACACGCTTCTTCAAAACTTTTGGCGTAATTGGGAGCGAGAGTTAAAGGAAGTCCTGTGATATTCGGACAGCAGTAAACCGTTAACCCGTCTCACTATAAAACCCGCCTAACACGTGACCTCTCGCGGCTTAAACTACCAATCCCACACCAGTGCAGCGAGACTTCTTGTGTAATACAAGCAGTCGTAAAACAGGACCCGGGTAATTCCTCGTCCATCAGTGTGCGTACAGCGTACAGCGTACAGCGTACAGAGTACAGAGTACAGCGTACAGAGCACAGCGTACAGAGCACAGCGTACAGAGTACAGCGTACAGAGCACAGCGTATAGAGCACAACGTGGGTTAGGAATAGTAAGTGTACGCAATATATTAGCGAGGAAATGTTACGGGTGTTTCTGTGTATTTGTAGGATAATAATGATGTGTATAAATCGCCGCTTTATGCTAAAAGCCACATTAGCGAGGAATGGACAGTTAAGATCAGGTATAGGTGATATAATGCCACAATCGGTGTAGCGACTAGGACTCTGCAAGTCTGGAGTATAAGCGACCAATTAGTCTAAACACTGAACTCATCTCTTCGCTGGCATATCTGCGTCAGTCCTATCTAGCTTTTCGTTCCATTTCTTATCACATTTGATAACTGTCTATCTGTACTGACTCTTTCAAGAACTTCTTCATTTCGAACACACTATAAATAGGTCGACTAATTAGCCCAAAACAAGGCATTAGGGCACTAGAGCTAAGTACTACTCTGCCATTGGGCGGTTACAATTAAAACGCTTTTTCTGATTTCATCTACAAAACTTAACCAGATTGATACATTTACAATTACAACAACCTAAAATTCACCTCATCTATAGTTACCTTCCCATATCATCATCTTATATACGCTACTCACTAAAAAAGTAAAACACAAACAGGCATTACAGTGAAATGACCAACTATCTATCACTTTTAATATCACACGTTTAACAGTTAGGCAACTTAGTCCATTTTCCGTATAATCAGTCCCGTGAATGTCCGAGATTTTACTCTCAGATCAGCGCGGCTGGGATTCGAACCCGTGAGAGTTCAATTCACCTCAGGATCTGTCATTTAAAACTTCATGACGTTACCTGTACGCTACATTAATTATTAATTATACGTCCTACCATTCTACACGGCACCACATAGAGAAGTATAAATGTTGCACTGTGTTTGGATACTCTAATCCAAACCCATTCGGTACGTGTCTCTGTTCGACAAAGCTAGCTCCAGCTCCACTGGATTCTGCTCACGTTTGCTTCATCAACGCATCGACGCATTTCTACCACGTCAGCCTTTGATGCACGAAACTAAATATTCTCACCCATTTTCTCTCAACGCTCCAAGAACATCCATTACTAGCCCAGTATTACACTGGTTCATCCATTACTAGTCCAGTATTATACTGGTTCATACATTACTAGCCCAGTATTATACTGGTTCATCCATTACTAACCCAGTATTATAGTGGTTCCTCCATTACTAACCCAGTATTATACTGGGTTCATGAATGGGCGACATGATGCTCACTAGGAATTTAAGCCTTGGGTTTATTAGAAGGTAATACATGAAATAATATAATATAAATTTATATATCGTCGACGTCGCCACTCCGTAAGATACTCGACCGCGGATCAGTATGTGCGGGGTTCAAATCCTGGGCTCTCCCGTCGCTGACATCGACGTCACTGACGTCGCCGAGATCTTTCAGCTCTTTCTAGAATTCCTCTCAATCAATCTATTGACCTTCGATACGTTCAGAACAAGTCGCCGAATTGAGATTTATCATAAACAGATCGATGAAATATCGGTGACTGATTGATTTCAGCGGTCCAATCATTCGATCAAATATCCACAGCTTGATCGATCGGTAATGAAATCAATAATACAAACGTCACCACATCGAAATCGACCAGTGAGAGATAGATTGATTGATTGCAGCAGAGCAACTGTATAGCGATGATACATTGTGTATATATATAAATCGATAAATACTCTCTCTCTATCTCTCTGTCTCTATCTCTCTCTCTCTCTCTCTCTCTCTCTCTCTCTATCTATCTATCTATCTATCTATCTCACTCGCTCTATCTCTCTCTCGCTCTCGCTCTCTCTTTCTCTCTCTCTCTCTCGCTCTCTCTCTCTCTATATATAACTCTTTCTCACTCTCTCTATCTCTCTCTATCTCTCCTCTCTCTCTCTCTCTCTCCCTCACACTCTAATTGTTTAGATTGACTATCACGCTTTCCATCTAAAGTACCACAGACAACGACGAGATATATTGTCGCATAGCTAAGATGACAAGGCTTGGATCTTGGACTTGCACTGTTTTGATCTAGCATTCTCTTGTGGTATCTGTGTACTCTGTCGTCATCGTGTGGTGTTTTAGCGCCTGTTAGTGTAGAGTCCGCAAGAGACGTCCCTGACATTGCCTTATGGCGAGGAACCGGGCTTCAAATACTTATTGATTAATTGATTGATTGATTACTAGTAAATGTATGCCTAGGACACAACATCGTTGTGAGAAATATAAAGGCATCAGGTGGGTACTCAACGAAATCCTATCGGACTAGTCGGAGTCCTGAAATTTCCCCGCGGAATTTTTCAGTCGGATAATCCCCGGTTTTTGTCAATCATTGCGCAACAATTCTCAGTTGCATTTCAATAATTGTTTGCTCTCTGTCCTGGGAAATTAATATCTCTGCTGCTATGACGCAAATCTCGCAGATTGGCGGCGAGATGTGGGGCTGCTACAGTTAGTCGGTGTTGACCTTTTGGTATAATTAAATATTTCACTGGTTACGTTCAATAGTAAAGATAAATATATATTTCTTTACAGTGTGACGTACTACTTCTTGTACTACTGCTACTAGTATAGTACTGTAGTACTTGTACTCAGGGGCAGATCATGGAATTTTTAAGGGGGGGGCCCGAAAATGTTTTTTGGAGAGTGAACACATTTTTTGTTTACGCCCCACCTTCTTCGGGACATGTGACGCAACTAGAAAAAATGCTGTGTGGGGGATGGCTCAAACTTTTTTCAGCATACTGCGCTCGGCTCATAGAGTGTATCCCCGTATCTTATCCCCCCCCCCCCCCACTCATACCTGTACCAAAGTGAGAGGAAAACCTAAAATGCCTAAAATACTACATTTGTTGAGGAAAGAAGTAGGTTAATTTTTTTTACCTCGGAAGAAGCTCAGTGTATCTGGACTAATTACAAAAGTGACTTAATTTTTGCGGAAGGTGGGGGGGGGGGCTTAAGCCCTCGATCCCAGCCAAGGCTGTTTGCAGTTTGCACCACTGCTCCGGGGCAGAGTTCACATTATTTACTTACATACCTTTTTCTTCTATACAGTGGTTAAAGTGAAAATTGAGAGCTAGTCAAACGGTCAACATTTTTCGGGCCCCCTTAAAATATAAGAGCTCCTAGTGAGGCCCATATTTGAAAAAATGTGAGGTAGTCGGACTATTCGAGTTCCCTCTCGTACCCCCCCCCCCCAATCCCGCTATCGCCCTTAAAACATATTTACACCGTGAAATTGCATAGAAACAATGAAAATATAGTTTAAAAATTTTTTTCGTCGGGCCTACGGGGGGGCCCGGGCCCTCCCCTGGCCCCCCTGGATCCGCCACTGCTTGTACTACTACTATTAGTACTACTACAGCAGTATAGACTATTTAATTGATCTCTGTACTCTCTGATGTCCAGTTGTACTTTACAGAAAAATTCTCTTTATCCTCTATTTATTTGTCATCTTTATGTTTTATATTCTTATTCCTCCCTATCCATATCTCACACATACTCTCTTTCTCTCTCTATCTATCTATCTATCTATCTCTCTCTCTCTCTCTCTCTCTCTGACACTATTTTGTGTATTTATTCTCTTTCTTAACTTATAGAGAAAGGGGTATACTAAACCATGATACAAGTAACTAGGTCACACAGCATGTAACTAGGTCACACAGCATGTAACTAGGTCACACAGAAAGTAACTAGGTCACACAGCAAGTAACTAGGTCACACAGCATGTAACTAGGTCACACAGCAAGTAACTAGGTCACACAGCAAGTAACTAGGTCACACAGCATGTAACTAGGTCACACAGCAATTTATGAGGGTACACAACAAGTAACTAGGTCACACAGAAAGTACGCAGCATGTAACTAAGTCACACAGCAAGTAACAATAATAATAATAACAATAACGATGTAGCGAGGTCACAAAGTAAGTAACTAGGTCACACAGCAAGTAACTAGGTCACATAGCTAATAACTAGGTCACACAGCACTGCAGTAAGGGGATGGAGATTGCGGGAAGGACTGAATAAATCATCCTACCAGAACGTTGCCTCCCTTACTTCTACTCTCCCTGGAATAAACGTATCGATCAAGACTTTTACCGGTACAAATGGTTCACTAACTTTTTGACTGAGCAGAAGATCATATGGTAAGGTTGTGTTGTTAGGACTTGGAAAATTAGATACCATTAGGCCCTATTATATAATAAAAGTTACAAAGGAAGAGGTCTTGAAGAGAGTGGTACAGATAGACTGTTGATAAATACATAAAGAGATAGAAAGAAGAATCGGATAAGACACACTATAAGGGAAGATAGTTTACTAAAGGAGGCCATAAAAGGTATACTGGGGAGAAAGAGAAGCAGAGGCAGACATAGATTAGGTATGCTAGATGATTTAAAGATACACACGTATGTGGACATGAAGAAGAAGACTGAAGGAAGAAAGGAGCGGAGGCATATTTACCATGGACCTGCCAGTAGGCAGTGCACACTGAGAGAGAGAGAGAGAGAAAGAGAGAGAGAGAGAGAAAGATAGAGAGAGGGGACTAAGAATAATCTCATATTCCTGCATAATGCAACAGCTGCTAGCGAATCGTTGCCACGAAGTTTTCTATTCAGCTCTGATGAGATCCAATTATTCCTTATGATTTACGATTTATGATTTTGATTTAAGATTTCTACTTTATAATTTATGCTTTATGGTTTATATTTTATTATTAATAATTTGTGATTTATGATTTTTGAGTTAAGATTTCAGATTTTTATTTGAGAGTTATGAGTTGTGATTTAAAACGAATGGTTTATGATTTGTGCAGTAAGATTTTTGCTGTATGAATTGTGCTATATGATTTATGCTGTATGATTTGTGCTGTATAATTTATGTTGTATGATTTGTGCTGTATGATATATGCTGTAAGATTTGTGCTGTATGATTTGTGCTTTATGCTTTGTGCTATACGATTTATCAAACAACAAAGATTATGCTATCAGATTTCCCATGGTAAACCTAGAAACTGACATAAAATAATTACGCACCTGCACTGTCTGTTTTACGAAAGAGTCGATAATGAAATTAATATAACAAAGAATTCAGCAGGTGGTATTTGTTTCCAGCCAATACATCAATACATCAATATTTAATCACAAGTTTTCCTGCTGCATATTTCGTCGTAAAGGACATCAAGGTTCTCATAAAACTTTCTATTTTACCTTTAATGATTTGAAAGAATTATTATAAAACTATTTAAAGGCGTAGAACATCTGAGCTTGTCACTATCAGATCAGGGCAATAAAAATAAAATCATTTCACGTCAGGTGGCATCAAACGAGTGTTAAAAGGTAGACTAAGTTATAGTAACATATTCGCTTAAAATGAGAAATCTGACGTAGGACAAAAATCTATATACAGTGTATAAATAAATAAAAATACTATATATATATATATATATATATATATATATATATATATATATATATATATATATATATATATATATATATATGTATGTATATATACATGTATATATATATACATGTATATATATATATATATATATGTATGTATATATACATATATATATATATATATATATATATATATATATACACATAAAATATATATCTTCGTTTATTTAAAAGTCTGACAACCGCTTTTGAATAAATGAACCTTATTTTCCAGATTAAATAACCTAACGACAAATAAACACTAAATTGGACTCAATTGTCAAAACGTTAATAATAGTTACGGTAAAGCATACAAATGCCAAATTTCCATTCATCATGGAAGTAATTTTAGAATGAAGCATAACGATATGGGCTCAGATTATTAATGAACTAAACTTTATACTGATTGGAGAAGTAATGCTGTAAATAATTATATCTGATCGCTGTTGTTGTTGTTCTGGCTGGAGCCAGTGGCGACGTCGGTTAAGATACTCGACCGCGGATCAGTATGTGCGGGGTTCAAATCCTGGACTCACCCGTCACTGACATCGCTTTCGAGTGAGGAAACTGACGTTAAAATTAGCTTTACTAGCTTTACTGGGAGTAACAATACTATAAATAATTATATTTGATCGCTGTTGTTGTTGTTGTTGTTGTTATGGAGCCCGTTTTACGCAGAAACACGCACGTAATCTTACAGGGGTAGGTGTCTAGGAAGGGAAGGGGGAGGGGTAGCAGCTGTGAAGTGCCCCCCCCCCCCCAGTGACTGACCCCTGGTCTCTAATCACACTTTATTAGTGCAATTTTGCGTTTGATTCCCGAGAACTGATCTTCAACGAGTTTACTTCTGATTAGAGAAATCACACCTGTAACGTGCCCTCTTATTTTGTAACTCAATTTTGCGCTCTCTCTCTCTCTCTCTATCTGTCTCTCTCGCTCTCACTCTCTCTCTCGCTCTCTATCTGTCTCTTTTTTCTCTCTCTCTCTCTATCTCTCTAGCTAGCTATCTCTATCTCTCTCTCTCTTCC
Source organism: Enchytraeus crypticus (assembly GCA_905160935.1). Taxonomy (NCBI): domain Eukaryota; kingdom Metazoa; phylum Annelida; class Clitellata; order Enchytraeida; family Enchytraeidae; genus Enchytraeus; species Enchytraeus crypticus. The sequence goes on along the minus strand of CAJHZI010000517.1, from coordinate 1,875,545 downwards.
AAGTAGCCTACACTAGTATTTTACTCTCGCACTCTACTGCAGTACCACAGTATTCTAGTACCCTAATCTACTACCCTAGTACTCTTAAGTATCCTAAGACTGAGCGAGATAATCGGCTCGTAATGGGTAGCTCGACTTGTTAAATGTGGCGCGGTGTAATATAAAGATCCGGCAGCTGAGATGACAGATTAACCGCCTATTACCATTGCCACCACGCGACTTCCGTTTACACTCCATTTACCTGCTGCCATAAAATGTAATAATTTTGTATGTTTTTACCACGCGTTTTTCACAATCCCTAAGCTAAATCCCAACCAGGCATAGCAGTAAAGGCTTCCTTTAGTTAGATCGAGCAAAAGAAAGAAATCAGAAACACGGAGTAATATAGGGAATCGACCATACTGTCGCAGTTTTTTAAATTTTAGCTCAACGGAAGCCCCACTGCTCGGGTCGTCCCACTGAAGCTTGCTAACTCCAGTAAGAGTCCTGTAACCATGGTAACGCTTCTGGGCGTGGTAACTAAGGACGCTATATTGACCCATAGCTTCCTATTCTGCTGAAACCGGGGAAGTTTAGAGCTATGATGATTCCAGGTGGGATATATATTTTATATCTTCTTTTTTAAATTTAGACACGCTTGCCTTGGATCATGGACCTGCACTGTTTTGATCTCGCTTTCTCTTGTGGCCTCTGTGTACTCAGTCGTCATCGTGTGGTGCGTTGGCGACTGTTTATTTAGAGACGTTCCTGACATTGGCTTATGGCGAGGAACTGGACGTCAAATTTTTATTGATTGTCTGATTAATTTAATTATGTAGCGTAAGTAACGATACTGAGACAAAGAAAATAAAAGAAATGAGACTTCAGGTCTGAGCGCAGCTTCCTAACCGCGCCACGTGTGACATGGCGAACAAGAATTACTCAAGTTGTCTACAAAACCCGAGTGATTTTAACTTATGTGAGCGTGGTAACGCTGCATCGGCTCTAAAAGATTTTATCTCGTCCACAAGTGATGGACGTTTACAATCTACGCCTATCTTAGCGCAGATACCCGCATGCGATTGGCTAGCGAAGCTACTTGAACAGAAATCAAACAAAAAGTGGCCATCTGATTTAGACATCAAGTGCTAAACACCAAACCCACTCCCTCTACCCACCAGTGAGGCAGTCAGTGAGGCAGCACCTCGTCAGTGAGGCAGCACCTCGTCAGTGAGGCAGCACCTCGTCAGTGAGGCAGCACCTCGTCAGTAAGGCAGCACCTCGTCAATGAGGCAGCACCTCGTCAGTGAGGCAGCACCTCGTCAGTTGGACTAACGATTTACTAAGACTAAAAGACTATTACTAATAAAATTAAAACTACAACAAAACCAACTTTAACTCTAACCCTAACAAAACTCTAACAAAACTCTAACTCTAACAAATATCTAACTCTAACAAAACTCTAACCCTAACAAATATCTAACTCTAACAAAACTAATTCTAACAAAACTCTAACTCTAACAAAACTCTAACTCTAACAAAACTCTAACTCTAACAAAACTCTAACTCTAACAAAACTCTAACTCTAACAAAACTCTAACTCTAACAAAACTCTAACTCTAACAAAACTCTAACTCTAACAAAGCTCTAACTCTAACAAAACTCTAACTCTAACAAAACTCTAACTCTAACAAAACTCTAACTCTAACAATACTCTAATTCTAACAAAACTCGACTCTAATAAAACTCTAATTCTAACAAAACTTTGACTTTAAACTAACTCTAACTCCAACCCTAACAAATATCTAACTCTAATAAAACTCTAGCTCTAGACCCAGGCTAGTCTCACTATCACAGATAACCCGGGCTGAGGTGTCTTGCTATCTAGCTGTGTCTAGGTCTAGGAGGCTCTCGTGAGAACAACGTGAAGATGCTTGGCATGTTCGGCACGGCATTGATTCCACTCGGCTCAGTGATTCCATGATCGCTTCAGCTCCGGCCTTAAAATAACCTACGCCCATAGAGTAACTGTAAAAAACAACGATTCCTTTCCAAGCCTTCCTCCCGTCGCTCATGGCTCCATCGGGCAGTAATGTCTATAATATAAAAGAGCATTTTCTTATCGAATAATTCCGAGATAAAGTGCAATACATTGATTTGCAATACTAAAAAGCTGGTAAAGATAGGGTTAATGTCAGTTTCCTCACTCAAAAGCGATGTCAGTAACGGGCGAGCCTAGGATTTGAACCCCTCATATACTGATCCGCGGTCGATTTTCCCACCAACTTCGACACTGGCTTCAGCCAGCTAGTAATACAGTGTTTAATACTATGTAATGCAATGCAATGCAATACCATATTACGAAGATTTAACGTCTGCTTTATATTTTGTGTGCATTGTCCATGACCGCTCCAGTGAAATAAAATGTGTATTGACAATAATTTATCCTGCTAATTTTAAAAACGACAACGGCAGTATAAACCCCGCATATCCGCATATCCGCAGTCGAATATCTTACCGATATCGCCACTGGCTCCAGCCACTGCAGCCAGTAATAGCGCGCTTAGTTAACCGAAATATGAAAGAATACTTTTAACGGTATCTCGAGTGTGTCAAATGAACAGAAGTAATGCATTTATGAGTCTGAACCCTAAACGCACCTGAGGGTCACAGCACCATACCAACTTCAGATAAATTTCATGAAACGGAATTCTTACATCAATTTTCGTTTAATGTCTACAATTCAGCATGAGTATTGTTTAATCCAGGAGAAGTACAGTACCTCAGTGGCACCGTTGAGTTGTTAGGGACATCCTGGGAATAATTTGACTCCAGCAGTTGCATCGAAGAGCTGCGTTAGATGAAGAAGGTTTAAATGTTGCCTGGAGGCCTAATGGAGAATTTACAATTGACTATTAAAGAGAATGAATTGCACTGGTGATGTTAGCCAGTGGGGTAGTGAAGAGGATTGAAGCCACCTGGATTACATTAAAGATTGACTGATAAAAGGTCCCAATGGTGAGCGATTATTTGAACCTGGTATGAATTTAACCCTTGGGTAAGTGTGCAAGAGGACACTCATTAAATTGACTGTCATTTGGTAGGTTACTTTTACTGCTTCATCTTTCTCTCTCTCTCTCTCTCTGTATGTCTCTCTCTCTCTCTTCTCTCTCTCTCTCTCTCTCTCTCTCTTTCTGTTATCACTCTGTTTCTTTCTCTGTCTCACGTTCTATCTAACTTACTTTATCTTAACTTTTTACCTAACTAACTATCTAATTAAAAAATATCTTTCTCTCAATCTCTCACTTTCTCTATCTCATATTTATCCCTATTTATTTCCCATATATCCAGTCGTATTTCAATTTAAAAATTTACTCTTTGACCCCCTACCCACGAATTATTTTCTCAAATTGACAGATACTGTCAAGTGACCATATCTAATAACCCCCCCCCCCCCTCTCCCCCATTCCAGCCCTTCTCCCTGTGCGCTATAGACTACGTTTAATAGATAGTAATTTTAAATTCTTCCATTTAATCGACTGCCATTCCGCCAGACAACCAATCTAATATTCATTCAGCTCTAAACGTTTCATCGACTCATCGCTATTCAACATCGGAGCGGGGAGCTTTGAGCGACCTAATAGAAAAAGCTTTTATTAAGTTCAACTTTTCAAGTCACACCAATTTTTGCTACATCGTCCCTAACTATTGGAAAGATTTCCATGACATCAAGTCCGATGTAATTGAATTTTATTCAGTTCAAAGCTGAATTGGCTCCATTTAGAACTTGACATCTGTTACATTTAGCATCAGAAATGACAAATTTATATTTCTTTGATATAATTGGCTTCGGTTTTTTCTTCTTACCGCAATATGATAAAGATTGAAGTGGAAAAATAAAAATAATTAAATAATCGAATTACAGGAAGAAAATTTAATGATTAATTTTAAAAGTGATAACATTTTTACATTTATTTGATGATTTAGATATCTACATTTCTCCTATTGAATAACTTCCATACCGCTTCAAGGTAATAAATAAGACACCAATTAATGCAAATGAGAGTAAAACTTAATACCCATCATAAACATATATGTGGAATGAACTGGAAAACGGATGATAGAGATGAGTGGAGGCGTTTTATACCATGGACCTGCCAGTAGGCAGTGCACTGAGAGAGAGAGAGAGACCAGCCCAAATACATACAAATCAACGCCGGGAAAAAGCAAGAAACAGAATTATTGAGGAATGATAAGAGTAAACTCTGTCTGATGAGAAAGATGGAGGAATGATAATAGTAAACTCTGGCTGATGATAAATATGGAGGAATGATAATAGTAAACTCTGGCTGATGATAAATATGGAGGAATGATAAGAGTAAACTCTATCTGAAGAGAGAGATGGAGGAATGATAAGAGTAAACTCTATCTGAAGAAAGAGATGGAGGAATGATAAGAGTAAACTCTATCTGAAGAGAGAGATGGAGGAATGATAAGAGTAAACTCTTCTGAGGAGAGAGATGGAGGAATGATAGGAGTAAACTCTGTCTGATGAGAAAGAAGGAGGAATGATAAGAGTAAACACTGTCTGATAAGAGAGATGGAGGAATGATAAGAGTAAACACTGTCTGATAAGAGAGATGGAGGAATGATAAGAGTAAACACTGTCTGATGAGAGAGATGGAGGAATGATAAGAGTAAACACTGTCTGATGAGAGAGATGGAGGAATGATAAGAGTAAACACTGTCTGATGAGAGAGATGGAGCAATGATAAGAGTAAACACTGTCTGATGAGAGAGATGGAGCAATGATAAGAGTAAACAATGTCTGATGAGAGAGATAGACCAAAGAGAAGAGAGTCAGCTGAACGTTGACGTGATAAACGACGTGTTAGACTACTCAAGCGAGTCACTCTTCATATGAGAGCTTTAATTTCCGCTCAACACCAACTCTACAGCACGCTCCTCGTCATATGGGTGGAGGTAGGGTGGAGGTAGGCTGGAGGTAGGCTGGAGGTAGAGTGGAGGTAGGCTGGAGGTAGGGTGGAGGTAGGGTTGAGGTAGGGTAGAGGTAGGGTGGAGGTCGGGTGGAGGTAGGGTGGAGGTAGAGTGGATGTAGGGTGGAGGTAGGTGGAGGTAGGGTGGAGGTATGGTGGAGGTAGGGTGGAGGTATGGTGGAGGTAGGGTGGAGGTAGGGTGGACGCAGGGTGGACGCAGGGTGGAGGTAGGGTTGAGGTAGGGTGGAGGTAGGGTGGAGGTAGGGTGGAGAAAGAGGGAGTGGAGGGGGGAGAGGTGAAAAACTTGTATAGTAAATTTCTCTCACTTCCTCACTAACTATCCAATTCATGATTATCTCTGTGAGGATATGGATAATGGAAAGCTAAAGACCACAATCGGCAAGCCGGTCTAGATCTCTGCTTTATGTCTACAGATAAACAGAAGCTAATCATATTCATTATGACACGGAGGTTTAAATCTGTTCATAACCACCCACTGTTGATGCGCTCTGGGTGAATATCCTCACGAATTATCCTCTCCGGTTCTTACTTCGGGATCTGACTGCGTCTATACTTGTAAAGCGGTCTCGAAGACCGGTCACCGGCCACGACATCGCTATAGAAATTGTCGAGGTTATTACTGTTATTATTACACAGATGCCGCCATTTAAAAATACTAAACACCTTTACAGTTAGTATTTATTTTTCTTAACACAATCTTTTCCCAAGACAAATTAAACAATGGCACAAAATAATCTCCGTTGTGGTAGGCTAGTCCTATATAGAAATACTAGAGGAAGGGTTAAATAGGAAGTCGACTATGTTAAAACATATAAATAGCAAAAGATTATATGGAGTATATCGTGTAGACTGGAAACAATGGATTCCTCTCAACTTGCAGGATTTTACATCACGGTACAAAAGCTAAAAGCTAATGTTAATGTCGGTTTCCTCACTCGAAAGTGATGTCAGTGACGGGCGAGCCCAAGATTTAACCCCGCACATACTGATCCGCGGTCGAGTATCTTACCGACTTCGCCACTGGCTCCAGTCAGTTACGACTAATAATCAAGTGTTAATTACAATTAGAATTTATAAATATCAACAAACTTATTAGACAATTCCCTTGTTTAGTTTGCGACACTGAATCGAAAAACCGTCAACTCCACGTGTCGTAAAAGGCGTCAAGTCAAAAACTGATGTACGGTAAACCACTTCAGAACATATATTTTCCCAGGCTAGTTACTACATAATGTATGAATTAGGCATAGCCTTTTGTGAATGGATTAACTTGTTGGACTACGGAGTTCTCTTTGTAGAACGAGAAAGAAGACTCGTATTTACATGTACAATGGATATGCCGCTTGCTGAACCTTAGAGAGAGAGAGAGTGAGAGAGAGAGATAGAGATAGAGAGAGAGAGAGAGAGAGAGAGAGATTGATCAATGAATTATTTATTTAAGTCGTATTCATTTATACTGTGTAATATCATAAAGTCCTGGAGAGAGCAGATAGACAGTTAATAAATGTATTATGAAATAGGAAGAAGAGGACATGCTATAAGGAGGAAGGTCTATTAAGAGAGGTCATAGAAGGCAGAATGGAAGGAAAAGCGGCAGGGGAAGGCCGAGATTAGGTATGTTAGATGAATTTAAGACCCACTCATATGTGGAAATGAAGAGGAAGGCGAAAGACAGAGAAAAGTGGAGGCTTAATATACCAAGGACCTTCCAGTAGGCAGTGCACTAAGAGAGAGAGAGAGAAAATAGCATGAAATTTTCTAAAAACTTTAACAGACACAAGCAAGAAGAGCAAAGCTTAATTACAAAGATATAAATTAACGATCTGCTTACCGATGGTACGAATCAATCACTTCGGTTTATCATCTGATAGCAGTTAGTCCACGCTAATTTTATAAATATCAACTTTACTCCGCTTTATCAAGTTTTTGTTTATTCCCAATCTAATGAAACAGTCGTACCAATTTATAAGACAGTAAATTGATAGTAAACTGACAGTATATTGAATTTATACTGGCAGTATAATTATTGACAATAAAATGACATTATATTGTCAGTATATTGACAATAAAATTATAGTATATTGACAGTATATTGACATTATAGTGACAGTATATTGACAGTATATTGACAGTATATTGACATTATATTGACATTATAGTGACAGTATATTGACATTATAGTGACAGTATATTGACATTATAGTGACAATATATTGACATTATATTGACAGTATGTTGACAATATGTTGACAATATATTGACATTATACTGACAGTATATTGACAATATATTGACATTATACTGACAGTATATTGTCAGTATATTGGCAGTATTTCAATCAATCAATCAATAAAATAAATAAGAATTTAACGTCCGGTTCCTCGTCATAAGGTAATGTCAGGGACGTCCCTTGCAGACTCTACACAAAGAGGCGCCATAGCACCACACGATGACGACTGAGTACACAGAGACCACAAGAGAAAGCGATATCAAAACAGTGCAAGTCCATATACTAAATATATTTACAGTATATTGTCAGTATTATGACAGTAGGCTGAAGCACTAAGGACTTCTCCGCAACACATCTTTAGAGCGAAATCCTTCAAATACGAATTGCTCCATTCTTCCATTAGTTCCACTATTTCAATCCCTTGTCGTTTTTCTTAGATCCTCAGAAGTTTACCTTTCCTCAGTCATGATTGTTTGCAACTTCATCGCTCTAACAGCTACCTTTCTTTTTCACGCTCAAGATTTATTTCAACACCCGAACGTCCTCAATGATCTCAATCACTGGCACTTGATTCGTGCCCTTTCTCAATCTGAGGCTCTCCCGTCAATGATGTACTTTTGAGATAGGAAACTGACTTGAGCCACTTAAGCAATTCTCTAAGTCACCTATGCCAACCAATCTGCTATCAAGGATGACGTCCCTCTCATCATCCTTGTATGAGGAAATGGACGTTAAACCTTTATTATTCTGCTGCCTAAGTTTCATCAAAGAATGGAATAATGAAAGATGGTAGCAGTTCTGCTAAATTCTGATAAAAATCTTTAATAATAAGACATTCACTAAGAGTCACCTATGCTCCTTCAGTCGAAATCTCAATTTTTTAAAATTAATTTAAATTAACGATAAATCGACTGGTAATTAATTTAAATTATACGGTCATTTCTATGCTTCTTTTATTACAATTAATCAGACTAATAAATAAATATGAATGCTAATAATAGGACTCACTGCAGCGTTGAACCAGTAACTTCTGACTCCAGACTTTCTCGTAATGAACTGAAGTACGTTCGCTATGTGAGAGTCACCCCATGCTGTCAGCTGGGGCTTCCTTCAGCCTGGGGCTTCCTTCAACCTCATGCAGAGTAAAACACGCATTATAGTGAAATGATCAACCATGTTGACATCTATCACTTTTAATACCACATGTTTAAACCGAGAGGCAGTTTAGTCCATTTTCCGTATAACCAGTTCAGTGAATGTCTGAGATTTTACTCTCAGATCAGCGCGGCTGGGATTCGAACCCACGAAGGTTCTAATAACCTGAGGTCCTGTCATTTAAAATTTCATGGCGTTACCACTACGCTATTAAGAAATTCTAGAGCTAACTCTTCGACTCAAGTCTAAAAGAAATTCAAGCAGGAAAGTTATAACTCTGATTTATTTATTTATTTATTTTATTTTATTCCGTACAGTTACACACATGACGAAGCTTGTGCTACATAGTTTCCCTTCTTGATTGCTGTTTTTGTAGTTTTAGTTATTTCCTACTTTCTCCTCCACGGTCAATAGTAATCGTTCCCTTTTGTCTACCAGACGTTAACGTTTTGTGATAATAAATAATCATTTGCTCATAATTATTTCTCTCATAGAAATAATAACTAGCGAATTATTGAACGCCTCCACTGGGGAGCAAGACTATATGTGGAGCAGCTGTAGTAGTATTAATAAAGGTTTAACGTCCCGTTTCCTCATACAAGGATGATGTCAGGGACGTTATAGGTGAAATGTTGCATAAAAACGTCTTTAGAATATTAAAATAGTAATACCGATTTATGTTTTTAAATCTCAATGGGTCTGCATATATAAGAAAACGACTTAAGAAGTAATCTAGTTCACGCTTAATTTAAAAACCAATGTCATTTAGCAAGTTGTCTTTTTTACAAATTGAGGTGTTTAGTCATGTTAGAAATTTTCTATTTTCGAAGGCAAGTTCTTTTTCCTCTTAGCTACACGCCTTAGCTACAACATTTAGCTACACAATTTAGCTACACCACTTAGCTACATCACTTAGTTACACAACTTAGCTACACCACTTTTCTATACCATACTTTAGACTCTATTTAAGAGAGCAGATGAATCACTATTCATACGACCTTCATGTAAAGTGTAGAATTATTTACCCAGATTTAAATACAACATTGCTCCAGTTGGTCCAGTTGCTCCAGTTGCTATTTCTCCAGTTGCTCCAGTTGCTCCAGTCGACTCTTCCAGGCTAATCTTCGAGGGACTTGTGACCAGAGTGCGGCTGAATATTAAACAGTTCTTCCATCTCTCTGAACTATAGAGAGAATTGAATCCACGACTAATCGTGCTTGAGCTAAAGAATCGACAAAACAATCTACAAAAAGAAAAAGAGTTTCCACAGCCGTGCGAGTGTGATGCTGGTGTTGACATCAATCAGTCAATCAATCAATGAATCAATCGATCAAACAAACAAACAGTTAATCAATCAATTAATCAATCCATCAATCAGTCAATCAATGAATCGATCAATCAGTCAATCAATCGATCGATCAGTCAATCAATGAATCGATCAATCAGTCAATCAATCGATCGATCAATCAATCAATGAATCGATCAATCAGTCAATCTATCAATAAATCAACCAATTAATGAATCAACCAGTCAATCAATCAGTCAGTCAATCAATCAATCAATCAAATAATGTTGAGATGAATGAAGATAGCGGAGTTGAAGGCCCCTTACAATGACGTAGAGGCCACGCTTTCAAATCCTGATCGTACCGTATCAGAGAAGTAGCGTGTGACATAAAATCAGATTTAGATTTATAGCTTTACATGTGAAATTATATGGAAGTGGAAAAGATATTTGAGACAATAATAGAAATAACAATAGAGAGCGTGATAACAACTAGAAGACAACGAAATAACAGCGTGATAACACAGAGTTAATAAAGAGATAACAACGTGATAATAAACAGATAACAACGAAATAACGACTTGAAAACAACGGAATAACAACGAGATAACAACCGGATAACAACGGGATAACAACGGCATAACAACGGGATAACAACGAAAGAACGACTTGAAAACAACGGGATAAAAACAGGATAACAACGGGATAACATTGGGATAATAACGAGATAACAACGGGACAACAACGTGATAACAACGGGATAACAACATGATAACAACAGGATAACAACGTGATAACAACGTGATAACAACGGGACGACAACGTGATATAACAGAGAGATAACAATGAGTGAACAATGAGGATACAGCAGCATAACAT